>QXEO01000066.1:2700771-2975787 GCA_007115705.1 Dactylis glomerata
TCAAAATTCGAATTTTTCAAATTTGCCACTTTGGGTGCTCATCATATTGGATAAGGTACCCTGGCATATTTTTGTTCTGGAGAAATAATGAGTTTTGCAAAAATTTATATTTCAAATTTGAAATGGTTTCTGTTTCAGATTCAAACTTTGGCTCAAGTTTGAGTAGTGTTCTGGTTTGAAATTTTGGTAGATCTTTGTTGGTTGAGTTAGTCCATAACTTGGTTAAGCTCAACTAAAAAGTTAAACCTGCAGGTGAGCTGTAGATTTCTTAATATAAGGGCTCAAAGTGGTGTAGTCATTAACAGTTTCTAGATCATATTAACTTTATCTCTTTCTTACCTATTTTTATTTGTGGTTCTTTTGGTTCCTAATATCTTTCTTGGTTGTTTCTATTGGTTCACTTAGAATTATTTAACCAATGCTCAAGCAAAAAGAACACACATAAAATCATAGAAATACAAATAAAGAGAATACATGTATGCATTCAATAATGAAGAAAAAGTTTTATTTGGGTCCAATTTTTGACTCTTTATTTAATAAGAGTTGGGTTACAAATTCTGAGTTGTTACAGGCCCCTAGAGTTTTCTTGTCGAGGAGAATATATAGGCGGAAGGGCGATGTCAGGGGGTGGACCAGGCGGACACACCCCTGGTGGCGCGGCCTGGCCCTGGCCCGCGCCACCAGTAGGTGCGGCTGGCCTCTCATCCGTCTCCTACTCTCCTTTGGACTTCGTCTTCGTGTCAGGTAATTACGGACTTTGGATTTTGTTTCATCCAATTCTGAGAATATTTCCTGTGTAACTTTTCTGAAACACAAAAACAGCAGAAAACAGGGAACTGGCACTGTGCCATCTCATTAATAGGTTAGTTCTGGAAAATGCATAAAAATGCCACGAAGTGTAAACAAAACACAAAGCAAATGGTGCATAAACAAGCATGGAGTATCAAAATTATAGATATGTGATGTCTACGCACGCGTCTGTTCTTGTAGACAGTGTTGGGCCTCCAAGTGCAGAGGTTTGTAGAGCAGCAGCAAGTTTCCCTTAGGTGGATCACCCAAGGTTTATCGAACTCGGGGAGGAAGAGGTCAAAGCTATCCCTCTCAAGGAACCCTGCAATTACGATACAGAAAGTCTCTTGTGTCCCCAACACACCCAATACACTTGTCAGATGTATAGGTGCACTAGTTCAGCGAAGAGATAGTGAAATACAAGTAGTAGTGATGATTATAAGTAGTAAATGTGATCTGAAATAAATATCGCTGCGAGCAAACATGTAACAAAACAGTAAGTAAACGGTGTGCAATGCTTGGAAACAAGGCCTAGGGATCATACTTTCACTAGTGGACACACTCCCAACAAATATAAAATAATTGAACCAATAGATACTATCATCAATATGCAACTCAAAATAGTTCTCCAATGGAAAATGAACACTAATCATGCGTAGGGCTACGAAGCACTCCTCAAAGTCCGTATGTACCCAAACTAGATTGTCCCACACTATCACCGTGAACGCACTAGATGGTTCCAATAAACACCAACATTTCATAGAGACATTAACCAAAAAGATACACATGATACACACACTAGTCACCTTTACACCATGATACGAGGTATCTCCGGAGAGTACAATAATAAAGCATAGGAGTACCATAATATCTGAATAATAACATCTACCAATTCAACTAGATACAAAGCTCATGATCACATAAAGATCACATCATGGGAGAGAGAGGTGAACCACATCGCTACCGGTAGAGCCCTCAGCCCCGGGGGAGAACTACTCCCTCCTCATCATAGGAGACAGCAAGGTTGATGGAGATGGCGGTGAGGTTGATGGAGACGGCTGAGACGGTGATGGAGACCAATGGAGATGGCTCTGGGGGCACTTCCTGTAACAACTCAGAAGATTGTAATCCACTTCCTATGAATTTAAATACCAAATTTTGGGTCAAGATAAAACTTTTTATCTATCATTGCATGTATGCATGTATTTCGTATTATATGTATTTTATGATTTCATGTGTGTTATTAATTGTTGTGCAATAGTTAGTTAATTCTAACTTAACCAACAGAAGCAATTGAGAAGAATTATAAGAACCAAAGAAACAAGAAACAAAAGAAAGAAAAAGAGAAGAATATGATGATCTAGAAAATCTTATTGACCACCCTACTTTGGACCCTTATATTAAGAAATCTATTGCTCAAGCAAAGGTTTGGCCAGTTAGTTGAGCTTGACCAAGTTATATACTAACTCAACCAAGAAGTTTCTAACCAAAATTCAAATCAGAACATCACTCAAACTTCAGCCAAAGATTGAATCTAAAACAGTGACAATACCCTAATTTCAAATACAAATTTTTGCAAAACATGTTATTTCTTTAGAACAAAAATATCACTGGAAACCTTGGCTAATATGTTGATCACCCAAAGTGGAAATTTTCAAAATTTCGAATTTGAATCTCTTGCGGGCATTGTGTCGAACACCTGGAGAACAAAAATCGGAAGAAATCGATTTTACTGTGAAGATCACTGCTCCCGTTCGTCTAGTGCCTATAGCCATGCTCGTTGACGACGCCGCGGTCGAGCCCAGCTCCCTCTGCCCCGACCCGAGCTGTGAGAAAGGGAGGAGAAGAGGAAGATAGCACCCGGACCCCCCTCTCTTCTCCTTCTCTCTCTCTGCAAGCTCCCGACCGCCGTGACCTCGCCAGCACCGACCCACAGCACTCCGCGGCCGAGACAACACCCCTCCAGCACGCGAGCAAGGCCGTCGAGGCCGGTGTCGCCCGTGCACGTCGCCAGCACAACCTGCGCCGGCCACCCACTGGGCGCCCCTGTCCCCGCCGCTCTGGCCTATAAAAACCCCCGTCGATCAAACGAGTGAACTCGCCCTGCTCCCAGCTACCTCCCAGACACCCTCACCTCTCCCCGCTCGCTCTAGCTCGACGTCGCCAGCCCCGCCGGCGAGGTACTGGACGCGGAGGGTGCCGCCGTGTTCGGCCTCAGGGGAGCAAGCCGACGCCGGGAATTGGTGGAGGAGCCTCGCCGGAGTCGTTTCCGCCCGTCGCCGTCAAGCCCTGCTTCCTCTACGCGCCTCGTCGTCGCCGTCGTCTTCCTCGTCGTGCGCAGGTGAGCTCCAGCCCTAGCCAACGAGGATGATGCCTGTGCGCCGTTGGATCCTGATCCGTCGGTAGCATACCTGTTCGGTGCGGTTAAGTGACCTGACGGGTGGGACCCCCTTGCCAGTTTGTTTAAAAAACAAATCCCGCCCGGCGCGAAACGTTATCGGGCCGGCCCGTTCGGGTTCTGTAGAGAAATCGGCCCGTTCATTTAGAATTTGGTCCGTTCCGTTTTTATTTATTTCCCGCCTATTTCGAATTAATTCAAATAAGTTTCAGATAGGATTTTCAAACTTTAATTCAAAGAGTTTTACAAATCCATTTTTAGCAAATGAATATGCGTTGGAAAGCTTAGGAGTTGCTCTACACTGTAGAACTTGTTAGAATTCAATTTGAGTTAGGGATTTAAATAAATAAGAATAATGTGACCATAGCTCTATTAATCATAGAAAATTTCTAGAAAATTGTTTAAGCCACCTAAAATTATGAAATTTGGTTTGTGAACTCACTAATCAACTCCCCTACTGTTTAGTCCCACCTTAATCAACTCCAACCTTGTTAGTGATACCAATTAGACCCTAACCCAATTCTAGTTAGCAACATAAAATGATAGATCTCTATCATACACTTAGAATTAATTTTTGCCCTCAATACCAATTCACTTAATTAGTCAATCCTCACTTAAACTAGCCCTAATACCCTAGTTTCATACCCATACTTAAAAAAGTAAACAACACATGGCACATGGTAGGAAATTTAACTTGCACACTCAATGCAAACTTGGAAGAAAACTTGCAAACCAATTCAAATAAAATCCAACATGAACTCTATTGTTTGAAAATAATGATGTGTGCTGGAAGTGATGTTAGTATGGTGTGGTGATTGTGTGTTTGTGTTTATTCGTTATTAGACGCTAGTGTTGCTGAGGAGGATATTGAGGGGGAATATTATCAAGAAGAAGAAGAATACCCCGGACACTTTGCCAACCAAGGCAAGCCATCTTTTGAATCATACTCCCAATTGCCTAGTTTTACTATTGCATTCTACTTGTTTTAAGTAAATTGCATGATTGAATTGCTAGAGTAGAATGATAGAAGTATAGTGATATCTTGCTTAGCAAGAGCATCAAGCTGAGTTTATCCAACCATAGCTTAGTGGTATCATCACTCAATATAGTTGCTTAGTCGCTAATAAAATTGAGGCCATCTCTAAGTGGAACCCCATTTGAACTTGGTGACTTGAACTTGAAAACTTGAAATGGAGATTCTCCTACATGATGGTCTTATGAAGGAAAATAATATTGACTAAGAATTATGGAACGTATTTGCTAAATGATAATAAGTGATGTACCATGTGAGCCAACCATTACCGTACGACCACACTACCCCTAAATGGGAAGGGGCTTAGTCCGTAGCTTGTTTACCCTAGTATGGGAGGCCTTGTATCATCCTTTATAGAAGTGCACCGTGCGCGGGTACTTCTGAACCGAGTGGAAATCCCATTCATCCGGCACTCCGGAGCGGGCAAAACTAGAGACGCTGGAACGGAGATGTCCGTGTCTCGGGCTCTAGGGAAGGATCCTATACTAGAGTGAGCAAGTGAAAGAGTTTGTTTGATTATCTGAACCCCGCATACTTTGTGTATGACGATCCATGGATTTCTCCCGGCAGATGTATCGAATCTTGTGGGTAAAGTGTACCCCTCTGCAGAGGTTTCAAACTATTCGAATAGCCGCGTCCTCGGTTATGGACAGTTGGCAAACTGTACTTGACTTTTGTCAAGAATGATAATAACTTATGGTGACTTGGTGAATGACATGACTTGACTTGACATTGATCTTGACACACTTGAAGTTCCTCTTTAGATTGAACTTAGAGAACTAAACTTCTTTTCTACCAATGAACATTCTTGGGAAACAAAACTAGCTTTTGCAACTAAACTTAGTGCTTAGTCCACCATATCAACCTTGCATATCTAGTTCATCATTTCATTTATAAGATGGTTTGCGAGTGCATCAAATGTACTCATGGCTGTGTCCCTGGCTATCAACTTGGCCAGACTATGGGGAAGAGTATCCGGAGGAAGGTTATGAAGAAGAGTATCAGAACTAAGATCTTCTACTGAGTCGCCATTGCCTGTAGGGTGAAGGCATGGACCCGAAGACGTTATTTCCGCTGCTATATTGTGTTGTAATATGAACTTGGTCACTATGACCATTGTATTTGAACCATCGTATTGTAATGTCTATGGAACTGGTTACCAACTACGTTATGTGTATCACAACAATGATTCTGGGATTGTGGTGGAATGCATAACGGGCACTTCGGATTTGTGATAAATTCGCGGGTGTTACAAGTTGGTATCAGAGCCTAGGCTGACCATAGGAGACCTTAGTTAGAATGGGTGTTAAATGAAACTTTTTACAAAAACAAAGATATAAGTAATGGTTTGAAATTGCTTAGTCTTTTCCTCTCTATTTACAAAGTTTTGTACCTACTTCAGTTTTTACCTACTTAAAATCTTGCACACTTGAGTTGGTCACTAACTTAATCTAATCTAAAATTTTGTAGATGGCCCCGGTATTCACTGAGCAGTACCAGTTGGGCCATGGTGGCAGCCTTTGTTTCGAGCGCGACCTCACCACCCTGACCTTGTTCCTGGATCGTCTGTATCCGGAGTTCAAGGGAGCCGTGCTCAATGAGCACCCGGATGGAGAGCTACGGTGGCTTATCAGGGCCAGTTGCCGTGGCAAGAAGGGAGATTTGAGTTCTCCAAGGATCAAGTTTGAGCTTGTGGAGAACACTTGGGCCGATGGTTTGGTCCGAGGTATGCAGGAGATGCACGCCCGCTTGTGCGGACTGTATGTTGAGGAGGTCCAGGGGGAGCGCTTTAGGAACTTTGCTCGGCGTGATGCGGACGGGCGTCCCGCGAACATGCCAGGGCAAAATGAGCCGAGTACCTACATCGATCATATGGACTTCTTGCTGTACTCCACTCAGCAGGAGGCAGATCATGCCCGTACCAAGGCCAACCTTGAGCACTTCGCACTGGTGGAGGCAAGGAGCACTATCAGGATTCTTGCTAGGGATCGCAAGAGTCTTCGCCGCCAGCGCGATGAGAGGGATCACACCATTGATGAGTTGAAGGCCAATGTGGCTGAGCTGACTGAGTACATTGAGAGTCTAGAGAGCCACCTTGGTGAGGAGGAAGGCATTGATCTCCGCAAGGAGGATAATGCCCTCATTAGTGACGAGGATGACTTCATGGAGGACCTTGATGATGAGGAGCGTGATGAGGATGCTGGATTCATTGTGGATGATGAGGAGGAAGACCCCGAGGAGCCCGATGTTTAGATTGGAGATCCCCGTGTTATCTAGTTATGAGTTTTACTTTAAGTCACTTCGTGTAGGTGTGAGTTGTATCCCCCTCTCTAGTAGACGAGTCGCCATGGTTTAATGTAAACCATTTGTAATGTGTGAACTTGTATGTATGATATGTTTGATGAAATATGAATTTGGCTCTTAAGGCCTTAGTAAGACAAAAGTTGCATCATCCATGTTACATTTAAATCTTAGCAAATTAGTTTTCCCTCTTGTCTTACACACATTATCTTCAGATGTCGCGAGCACCCCCACCCCCGAATCCGGAAATGGCCGAACTGCTAAGGTTGATCATGGAAGACCGGGAAGCAGCCCGAGCTGAGCGCCAAGCTAACTTGGCCACTCTTCAGCAACTAACCCAGATGGCAATGAACCACAACAATGGCAATGGAAATGGCCATGGTGAAGGAGAGAACAATGGCCATGGTGATCACCGATCCAAGTTAAGGAGTTTCCAAAACACCAACCCTCCTATGTTCACTAAGTCTGAAGAACCCTTAGATGCCGATGACTGGCTTCGCACCATGGAGAACAATTTGGCAGTCGCCGAAGTTGGTGAAAATGAGAAGGTCTTGTACACCACCCACTATCTTGCGGGAGCCGCAAGAGCTTGGTGGGATAGCACTCGTGCAATGCAAGCCCAAGGGTATGTGATGCCTTGGGAGGAGTTCAAGAGCAAGTTTAGCAAAGCCCATGTTCCTTTGGGATTGGTTAAAAGGATGAGAGATGAGTTCAGAAATCTGAAGCAAGGTTCCCTATCTGTGGTTAACTACCGTGACAAGTTCCTTACCTTGTCTAGGTATGCCCCAGATGACACCAACACCACTGAGAAGAAGCAAGAAAGGTTTCTGGATGGACTTCATGGTGAGATGCAATGTGTCTTGGTCAGCATTCACTTTGCAGACCTGTAGTCATTGGTTGACTCTGCCATTCAGATGGAGGGCAAACTCAAGCAAGCTGCAGAGAACCGCAAGCGCCGTATGATGTATCAAGGCAACTCGAGCAACTCGCAGAAGCCAAGGGGAAATCCACCTATGGGTTTCGCCCCTAGACCTATGAGGCCATCTGCACCTGCTCCGCGTCCCAACTTTCCCAACCGTCTGCCCGGCAACAACTTCAACCGTGCACCTCCGAGACCTAATGGCAACCACTTCAACACCAATACCCCTAGGCCAAATGGCGCCCCTGTGCTGCCCAAGCCTGGTGACAAGTCTGGTGTTACCTGTTATGAGTGCGGACTCAAAGGGCACTACTCCAATGAGTGCCCAAAGAAGCTGAATGATGCATCCAAGACCACTGCTCCTGCTCAGCAGCAGCGCCGTGTTTGAAATGGCAAGAATTATCCACCAAGGAATCAGCCTCACCCTCGAGGCCGTCTGAACCACATGAATGTGGAAGAAGCTCAGGAGGCAACCGACGTTGTGCTTGGTATATTCCCTGTTAATTCAGTTCCTGCAAGAGTTCTGTTTGATTCTGGAGCTTCACACTCGCTTGTCACTACGTTATTTGTTGATAAAAGTGGACTTCAACCAACACCCCTGAAACATGCCATGTTAGTACAAATACCTGGGTCAACAACAAGGGCTGAGTGGAACTGTTTGGCAGTTCCCATAGAAATTCATGGAATATCTTTCTTAGCCAATTTGATAGTATTGGGAACCAAAGGTTTGGAAGTAGTTCTCGGTATGAATTGGATGTCTTCCCATCAAGGAGTGATAGATTGTGCCAAGAAGACCATCACCATGAAGAGTAGCACTGGAATTGTAGTAAAACATGTGTCCGTAAAACCACCCCAATCCACAAGATGTCATAAGAGTATCTCAGGACCCACTATAGAGGAAGTTCCCATCGTCTGCGAATACCCGGATGTTTTTCCCGATGAGCTACCCGGAATGCTACCGGATCGGGATATTGAGTTTATCATTGAGCTTATCCCCGGAACTGGATCCATAGCCCAACGACCCTATCGTATGAACCCAGCTGAACTAGTGGAGTTAAAGAAGCAATTGGATGACCTTTTGAGTAAGGGGTTGATTCAGCCAAGTTCCTCTGCTTGGAGATCACCCGTCTTGTTTGTGGATAAAAGTGACGGTTCCAGCTGACTCTGCACTGATTACCGCAAGCTAAATGATGTGACCATCAAAAATAAGTATCCTCTCCCTAAGATTGATGATCTGTTTGACCAATTGACCGGAGCTCGAGTCTTCTCGAAGATAGACCTTAGAACTGGATACCACCAACTGAAGATCTGTGCAACTGGTATACCCAAAACAGCCTTCACTACCCGATACGGATTGTATGAGTACACCGTAATGTCCTTCGGATTAACCAATGCCCCTGCTTATTTCATGAACCTTACGAATAAGGTTTTCATGGAGTTTCTGGATTAGTTTGTTGTTGTCTTCATTGATGACATCCTTATCTACTCCAAGTCTGAAGAAGAGCATGCAACCCATTTCAGATTAATCTTAGAGACTCTGAGAGAGCATCAGCTGTATGCCAAGTTCAGTAAATGTGAGTTCTGGTTGAAGGAAGTTGGATTCTTAGGCCATGTATTATCAGCGGGAGGAATATCAGTAGACCCAAAGAAGATCAAATCGGTCATGGAATGGGAAGCCCCTACCACTCAGACTGAAGTTAGAGGTTTTCTCGGTTTAGCGGGATATTATCGTAAATTTGTTGAAGGGTTTTCAAGCATTGCCCGGCCAATGACCCAACTGTTGAAGCAGGACAAGAAGTTTGACTGGACCCCTAAGTGTGAAGAGAGCTTTCAAGAGCTCAAGAAGCGATTGGTGACCGCCCCGGTCCTAACCATGCCCGATATCACCAAGAACTTTGATGTCTATTGCGACGCCTCCAAACTTGGACTTGGTTGCGTACTAATGCAAGAAGGCAAGGTCATAGCTTACCTCTCTCGGCAGCTTCGACCTCATGAAGAAAATTATCCAACCCATGATCTGGAGTTAGCAGCCGTAGTTCTAGCTTTGAAGACTTGGAGGCATTATCTTATGGGTAACCGTTGTGAGATCTACACTGATCACAAGAGTTTGAAATATATCTTCACCCAGAAGGAGTTGAACATGAGACAAAGAAGATGGATAGAGTTAATCAAGGATTATGATTTGGAGATTCATTATCACCCCGGTAAGGCCAATGTAGTGGCCGATGCATTGAGTAGGAAGCCATGCTCGTTGAATATGATGATCAAAGAGGAGCAACCTATGTTACATCAAGAGTTTGAAAAATTTGGATTGGAACTAGTCAGTCGAGGATTTTTAGCCAACCTTGAGTTTCGACCCACCTTGATGAGCCAAATCAAAGAAGCCCAGAAGGGAAATGAGAGTATTGACGGAATTAAGCGCAGAATTAGTTCCGGCAAGGTGCCAGGATTTGAAGAAGATGATCAAGGAGTTCTTTGGTATAAAGGACGTATTTGTGTGCCTGCGGACTCAGAATTGAAGGAAGTTATTATGAGAGAAGCCCATGAGACACCTTACTCCATTCATCCCGGTGGAACTAAGATGTACCAAGATTTAAAGAAGCAATTTTGGTGGCATGGAATGAAGCGTGAGATTGCATCGTTCATATCTAAGTGTGATATTTGTCAAAGAGTCAAGGCTGAACATCAACGTCCTGCTGGATTGCTGCAACCTTTGCAAGTTCCGGAATGGAAGTGGGAATCTGTTGGAATGGATTTCATTACTGGATTTCCAAGGTCTAGCCGTGGAAATGACTCTATCTGGGTCATTGTGGATAGACTTACCAAAGTTGCCCACTTTATTCCTGTCAAGACCACTTATACCTCTGGACAGCTAGCAGATCTTTATCTATCCAGAATTGTTAGTTTGCATGGAGTCCCTAAAACCATAATTTCTGATCGAGGAACCCAATTCACCTCGAGATTTTGGAAAAGTTTGCATCAAGCCTTGGGAACCAAATTAGCCTTTAGCACAGCTTACCACCCTCAGACTGACGGACAGACTCAAAGAGTAAATCAGATACTTGAAGATATGTTGAGAGCCTGTGTTCTAGCCTATGGAGCTAAGTGGGAAGATTGTCTGCCTTTCGCGGAGTTTTCCTACAACAACAGTTATCAAGCCAGTTTGCAAATGGCCCCATTTGAAGCTTTATATGGAAGAAAGTGCCGTACCCCTTTGAATTGGTCGGAAACCGGAGACAGTCAGATATTTGGACCTGACATTCTGCAAGAGGCTGAAGAGAAGGTTCGCATGATTCGTGACTACCTCAAGGCAGCTCAGTCTAGACAGAAGAGCTATGCTGACAAGAGACGTAGAGAACTGACCTTTCAGATTGGAGATTTTGTTTATCTTAGAGTATCACCTCTCAAGGGAATGCAAAGATTCCAAGTAAAAGGAAAGCTTGCACCAAGATATATTGGACCCTTCGAGGTACTAAGCCGCAAAGGAGAAGTGTCTTATCAGTTGGAAATGCCCCCTGAATTGTCTGAAGTACACGATGTCTTTCACGTGTCCTTACTTCGGAAGTGTCTTGAAGTGCCGGAGAAGTCAGAAGTCTTCAAGAATATTGATCACCGTTCTGTGGACATCAACAAGGATTTGACCTATCGTGAAGTGCCTACCCGTATCCTCGAGGAAGCCTATCGCACCACTCGAACCCGAAGCATCAAGTTTCTAAAGGTTCAGTGGAGTAATCACACCGAGGATGAAGCCACTTGGGAACGAGAAGATTACCTTCAGAAAGAGTTTCCCAATCTTTTTAGTTCCTAGTTAGTGAATCTCGAGGACGAGATTCTTTTTAAGGGGGGAAGATTGTAACAACTCAAAAGATTGTAATCCACTTCCTATGAATTTAAATACCAAATTTTGGGTCAAGATAAAACTTTTTATCTATCATTGCATGTATGCATGTATTTCTTATTATATGTATTTTATGATTTCATGTGTGTTATTAATTGTTGTGCAATAGTTAGTTAATTCTAACTTAACCAACAGAAGCAATTGAGAAGAATTATAAGAACCAAAGAAACAAGAAACAAAAGAAAGAAAGAAAAAGAGAAGAATATGATGATCTAGAAAATCTTATTGACCACCCTACTTTGGACCCTTATATTAAGAAATCTGTTGCTCAAGCAAAGGTTTGGCCAGTTAGTTGAGCTTGACCAAGTTATATACTAACTCAACCAAGAAGTTTCTAACCAAACTTCAAATCAGAACATCACTCAAACTTCAGCCAAAGATTGAATCTGAAATAGTGACAATACCATAATTTCAAATACAAATTTTTGCAAAACATGTTATTTCTTCAGAACAAAAATATCACTGGAAACCTTGGCTAATATGTTGATCACCCAAAGTGGAAATTTTCAAAATTTCGAATTTGAATCTCTTGCGGGCATTGTGTGGAACACCTGGAGAACAAAAATCGGAAGAAATTGATTTTACTGTGAAGATCACTGCTCCCGTTCGTCTAGTGCCTGTAGCCATGCTCGTTGACGACGCCGCGGTCGAGCCTAGCTCCCTCTGCCCCGACCCGAGCCGTGAGAAAGGGAGGAGAAGAGGAAGACAGCACCCGGACCCCCCTCTCTTCTCCTTCTCTCTCTCTGCAAGCTCCCGACCGCCGTGACCTCGCCAGCACCGACCCACAGCACTCCGCGGCCGAGACAACACCCCTCCAGCACGCGAGCAAGGCCGTCGAGGCCGGTGTCGCCCGTGCACGTCGCCAACACAACCTGCGCCGGCCACCCACTGGGCGCCCCTGTCCCCGCCGCTCTGGCCTATAAAAACCCCCGTCGATCAAATGAGTGAAATCACCCCGCTCCCAGCTACCTCCCAGACACCGTCACCTCTCCCCGCTCGCTCTAGCTCGACGTCGCCAGCCCCGCCGGCGAGGTACTGGACGCGGAGGGCGCCGCCGCGTTCGGCCTCAGGGGAGCAAGCTGACGCCGGGAATTGGTGGAGTAGCCTCGCCGGAGTCGTTTCCGCCCATCGCCGTCAAGCCCTGCTTCCTCTACGCGCCTCGCCGTCGCCGTCGTCTTCCTCGCCGTGCGTAGGTGAGCTCCAGCCCTAGCCAACGAGGACGATGCCTGTGCGCCGTTGGATCCTGATCCGTCGGTAGCATACTTGTTCGGTGTGGTTAAGTGACCTGACGAGTGGGACCCCCTTGCTAGTTTGTTTAAAAAACAAATCCCGCCCGGCGCGAAACGTTATCGGGCCGGCCCGTTCGGGTTCTGTAGAGAAATCGGCCCGTTCGTTTAGAATTTGGTCCATTTCGTTTTTATTTATTTCCCGCCTATTTTGAATTAATTCAAATAAGTTTCAGATGGGATTTTCAAAATTTAATTCAAAGAGTTTTACAAATCCATTTTTAGCAAATGAATATGCGTTGGAAAGCTTAGGAGTTGCTCTACACTGTAGAACTGGTTAGAATTCAATTTGAGTTAGGGATTTAAATAAATAAGAATAATGTGACCATAGCTCTATTAATCATAGAAAATTTCTAGAAAATTGTTTAAGCCACCTAAAATTATGAAATTTGGTTTGTGAACTCACTAATCAACTCCCCTACTGTTTAGTCCCACCTTAATCAACTCCAACCTTGTTAGTGATACCAATTAGACCCTAACCCAATTCTAGTTAGCAACATAAAATGATAGATCTCTATCATACACTTAGAATTAATTTTTGCCCTCAATACCAATTCACTTAATTAGTCAATCCTCACTTAAACTAGCCCTAATACCCTAGTTTCATACCCATACTTAAAAAAGTAAACAACACATGGCACATGGTAGGAAATTTAACTTGCACACTCAATGCAAACTTGGAAGAAAACTTGCAAACCAATTCAAATAAAATCCAACATGAACTCTATTGTTTGAAAATAATGATGTGTGCTGGAAGTGATGTTAGTATGGTGTGGTGATTGTGTGTTTGTGTTTATTCGCTATTAGACGCTAGTGTTGCTGAGGAGGATATTGAGGGGGAATATTATCAAGAAGAAGAAGAATACCCCGGACACTTTGCCAACCAAGGCAAGCCATCTTTTGAATCATACTCCCAATTGCCTAGTTTTACTATTGCATTCTACTTGTTTTAAGTAAATTGCATGATTGAATTGCTAGAGTAGAATGATAGAAGTATAGTGATATCTTGCTTAGCAAGAGCATCAAGCTGAGTTTATCCAACCATAGCTTAGTGGTATCATCACTCAATATAGTTGCTTAGTCGCTAATAAAATTGAGGCCATCTCTAAGTGGAACCCCATTTGAACTTGGTGAGTTGAACTTGAAAACTTGAAATGGAGATTCTCCTACATGATGGTCTTATGAAGGAAAATAATATTGACTAAGAATTATGGAATGTATTTGCTAAATGATAATAAGTGATGTACCATGTGAGCCAACCATTACCATACGACCACACTACCCCTAAATGGGAAGGGGCTTAGTCCGTAGCTTGTTTACCCTAGTATGGGAGGCCTTGTATCATCCTTTATAGAAGTGCACCGTGCGCGGGTACTTCTGAACCGAGTGGAAATCCCATTCATCCGGCACTCCGGAGCAGGCAAAACTAGAGACGCCGGAACGGAGATGTCCGTGTCTCGGGCTCTAGGGAAGGATCCTATACTAGAGTGAGCAAGTGAAAGAGTTTGTTTGATTATCTGAACCCCGCATACTTTGTGTATGACGATCCGTGGATTTCTCCTGGCAGATGTATCGAATCTTGTGGGTAAAGTGTACCCTTCTGCAGAGGTTTCAAACTATTCGAATAGCCGCGTCCTCGGTTATGGACAGTTGGCAAACTGTACTTGACTTTTGTCAAGAATGATAATAACTTATGGTGACTTGGTGAATGACATGACTTGACTTGACATTGATCTTGACACACTTGAAGTTCCTCTTTAGATTGAACTTAGAGAACTAAACTTCTTTTCTACCAATGATCATTCTTGGGAAACAAAACTAGCTTTTGCAACTAAACTTAGTGCTTAGTCCACCATATCAACCTTGCATATCTAGTTCATCATTTCATTTATAAGATGGTTTGCGAGTGCATCAAATGTACTCATGGCTGTGTCCCTGGCTATCAACTTGGCCAGACTATGGGGAAGAGTATCCGGAGGAAGGTTATGAAGAAGAGTATCAGAACTAAGATCTTCTACTGAGTCGCCATTGCCTGTAGGGTGAAGGCATGGACCCGAAGACGTTATTTCCGCTGCTATATTGTGTTGTAATATGAACTTGGTCACTATGACCATTGTATTTGAACCATCGTATTGTAATGTCTATGGAACTGGTTACCAACTACGTTATGTGTATCACAACAATGATTCTGGGATTGTGGTGGAATGCATAACGGGCACTTCGGATTTGTGATAAATTCGCGGGTGTTACACTTCCCCGTCCCGGCAGGGTGCCGGAATAGAGACTTCTATCCCCCGAAATTCGTCAGCGGCGGCGGCGGAGCTGCGGAACTCTTTCTGGAAAATTGCCGACTCCCCTAGGGTTTTCCGTCCTGAGGCTTTATATAGGCGAAGGGGCGTCGTCAGGGGGCTGCCAGGGTGCCCTCACGCATAGGGGGCATAGCCAGGGGCCAGGCCGCGCCGCCCTATTGTGTGGGGCCCTCGTGGCCCCACTCTGTCTCCTCTTCGGTTCTCTGGAAGCTTCAGTGAATTTCTGGGCGTTCGGCTTTTGTTTCATCCAATTCCGAGAATATTTCCTGTGTAACTTTTCTGAAACACAAAAACAGCAGAAAACAGGGAACTGGCACTGTGGTGACTTGTTAATAGGTTAGTTCCGGAAATCGCATAAAAACGCCACGAAGTGTAATGAAACACAAGGCAAATGGTGTAAAAACAAGCATGGAGCATCAAAAATTATAGATACGTTTGAGACGTATCAGCATCCCCAAGCTTAACTCCTGCTCGTCCTCGAGTAGGTAAGTGATAACAAAAGAAATAATTTTTGAGGTGACATGCACCATCACAATCTTGATCATATAGGTTAAGCATTGAGTGCTGAGATCAAAGAACTTAAAACATGGGCATGAAAGACATAATCTTGACAATAAGAAACTTAGCAATCATGTTATAACATGAAAAAGAACACAAATAAAAGATCATAAATAATGAAACAATGAAAGTCAAACGTGTGTTCAAATCATATGGAAAAACATAGTAAATGGTTTTCAACTTGTCCCTCATGGAATAGCAAAACATATATGCATAGGACACCTTCAAGTTTAAGAGGGTGACTAGATACAAGTAATTTAAGAACAAGTGAAACCATAGTCATGAATCAATCAATGATAAACTTTGGGACAATGCACATTATACTCAAAATTACAACTATGCTCTCTTAGACGGTGCATAAAGATAGAAGGTGGTGACTCAACATAAAATTAAAAGAAAGGCCCTTCGCAGAGGGAAGCAGTGATTAAACATGTGCTAGAGCTTTACATTTGTAAAATAGAGAGATAAAAATTGGTTTTGAGAGGTGGTTGTCTTTGTCAACGACTGGCAATGGGGTTCTTACTATCTTCCATACAAAAATGAAGCAAGTTTTTGAGAGAGAGATTGGCACTTTTGTGCTCTTTTATAAAGCTTGGCACTCCTCCCCACCTTTTTTCCTTTCTCAAACCATGACTAACCGATTCCATCGGGTGCCCACCAACATTCACATACCATGGTGGAGTGCCTTTTTTCTTTCTTTTTTTTCTTTTTGGAATAAGACAATATGGAAGATAGCAAATGCGACCACTACGTCCCCATGAGCTGAAAACAGTATCACAAAATGAGAAGTATTTTGAAGGTTTTTTGAAAGGTAGCACATGAAAATTTACTTGGAATGGCTTGCAAATACCATGCATAGGAATTTATAGTGGACACAATGGCAAACTTGGTTTCTAGGAGTTGGATGCACGAGTAGAGCTCATACTCAGTACAAAATGAGGGCTAGCAAAAGACTGGGAGCGACCAACTAAGAGAGCAATAACGGCCATAATCATGCATAGCGACAAAACATCATTGAAAGAAGCATAAAGTGGTATCACAAGTCAAAAACCAAATGATCATAGAGGCTATAGGCGACTTATTTTGTAGTCAACATGGTGTAAGCATGTGCCAAGTCAACCCAAATAAAGCATCAAAGGAGAAATGATGGGTTCGTAGCATAGAAAACAAAAAATTTCCTACGCATGAACACAAAACTAGCCAAGATCATCTACGAGATGGAAGCAACGATTAACTAACCCTCGAAGACCGGTAGCGGGGATTACGTTCCCGCACAAACGTTGCCGATGGAGAGTCGAGGAAGACGCACGTAGTCGACGTAGTCGTTCACTTGACATAGTCGACGTAGTGGTTCAGTTGACGATCACGAGATCGTGTACATGGCGCCACAACCGGCAGCGCCCCCATGCTCGGTCACACGTACGGCTCGTCGTCGAGTCCTCCACGCCCTCGGTCCAGCGGGGTAGCGGAAGAAGGGATCCGCTGGACACTCCAACACTCACTTCTCCAAGTGTGTGAAACTCGAACTAACAATCCGGCAGAGCTTCGCTAAGCCAAGATGGATTTGGGGCAGCAACTTTGCGGGAGAGGGGAAGGATCAAGCAAGCATGAACATGGAGGAGAGGGGGGCCTTTTATAGGAGAGGATGGGCAGCCCCAAGGGGTGGCCGGCCAAGGAGAGGCTCTCCTCCTCTTCATGGTCCTCTTCATTGTGGTAACCCCCTCTTCATGGTGGTAACCCCCTCATCAACATGAGGTAACCCCCCCCCCCCCATTTAATTTTGCATGACATTCATGCTAATTAAATTCATACTAATTGATTTAATAAAACATTTTTATTTCTTTAATATTTGTTAATTAAGTCAATTAACAAACATTAACAAATACCCCCTTGACTTATTTCGATATACTGAAACAGCTTCGGTGCTTTTCTGAAACAACCCTCATACTGTCCTGTAATTCAATTGGAGTATCGTATCCACTCAAAAACGACGGCGAACCTTAAGTGTGTCACCCTACGGTTCGTGACTAACATGGACATGATCGAGACTCCTCTCCGATCAATAATCATCAGCGGGATCTGGAAATCCATGATGACTCCCACTTACTCAACGATGAACTAATGATCGTGTGAACCAATAACGAACATAGTTAATTCCTTTTGTCTCGCGATATTATTACTTGTCCGAGATCCGATCATTTGGTATCAACCATACCTAGTTCGATCTCGTTCCCGACAAGTCTCTTTACTTGTTCCGTGATAATGCATTCCCGTGACCTAGTCACATGCTTGCAAGCGATTCCAATGCAATGTCACCGAGAAGGGCCCAGAGAATATCTTTTCGTCATCCGGATGGACAAATCCCACTCTTGATCCATGATCCTCAACTAATACTTTCAGAATACCCAAATCAACCTTTATAATCACCCTGTAACAGTGTGACATTTGATATCATCAAAGCACTCTTCCGGTATCAGTGATTAACATGATCTCATGGTCTGGGGATTAGAACTATTTCGTATGAGTTTGATATAGCAATGAACTTGATGACTTGATCATATTGCTAATCTTACTATGGGTGTGAGTGTTCATCACATCATTATTCTAATGATATGACCCCATTATTAACAACATCCAATGTTCATGATCAGAAAACCTTGATCATCAGTTAATCAACGAGCTAGTATAAAAGAGAGGCTTTACTAGGAACCTTTCTAGTTTATTAATCACACATGTATTAATGTTTCCGATTAATACAATTCTAGCATGAGAAATAAACATTTATCACAAACATGGAATATGATAATAACCACTTTATTATTGCCTCTCAGTCATATTCCCTTCAGTCTCCCACTTGCACTAGAGTCAATAATCTAGTTGATACTTGCATATATAACACTTATGGCATTCACGTGTTATCTGTACGTGTTGCATGTGGTAAACCTGATCTCCAGATCTGACACTTTTAGTTCTGTGTGTATTTGCATGTCTTTGCGTCTCTACGCATCACTCATTCTCAAATGAGACAGTTGGGTATAAATTTGGTCCTTAGGTGAGACCTTAGTTCCTTTTAGCTAAAATCATGTTGTCACTATTGTCGCACAATAGATCTTCATAGTAATAGCCATCTTGGAACTACACCTAGTTTGATAACAAACTTCTTGACACAAATGCCCTCCTTTGCTACTTCTAAAGCAGCCATATACTCAACCTTTGTTGTAGAATCCATCACAATGTCTTAACTTTGGAACTCATCCAAATCCACCATGGAACTTCCTTCCATTACATTGTGCCACCTAAACATATAGCTAAAATTGAGATAAACTTAATTTGTATCTTGTTTCAAACTTAGTATCAATGTAACACTTTACAATTAACTATGTGTCACTTCATCATTCATAATATATATCCTTAGTCCTTCCAAAGCACATAAGGATATCCTTTACTATTGTCCAGTGATCATCTTATGACATTTATCACTCTGGTATATACTCATAACATTTAGAGCATAGGACATGTCTGGATATATACATATCATGGTATACATGATTGATCAAATCATTCATATGGCTTCACTCATCAAGTGTCAAAAACACTTGAATCTTGTTTCAACCTCTTCCATGCGGCAAGAACTTTTCTTGTTGTTTCCATATTGAACTTCATTCAATATTTCATCTATGTACTTTGGCACAACCATATTAGCACCTCGATCTATCTTCATAGACATCGATACCCAATATTTTGGTTTTGCCTAAGTCTTTCATTGAAATCTAATTTTAATGAAATTCTTAACCAGTGTCAATAAAAGATACATCATTTCCAATTAACAATATGTCTTCTACATAATGTGCTGAAAATATGTCTCAATGCTCCCACTTAATTTCTTGCAAATGCAAGCATATTCATCATATCTGATGAAACTAAACCTTTTAATTATTTCATCACGGTGAATATTCCAACTCCGCAATGCTTACTTCAACCATTGAAGTTTGCATGCCTTTTAGCATCCTTTGAATTTACAAAACCCATTGGACCATGTCATGTACATGTCCTAGGTAACCATTCTATTAGAAGAATGTTGTCTTGTTTGTTCAACTAACATATACCAAACTTGGCATATGTAGTGGTTACTACAGTAATCCGTCCAGACAAAATATCGCTATGAAAGATCAAATCTTGTCACAGTCAACTCCTTGAACACAATCGTAAACTCTTTCAACGATGTGTTGACTATTTCATAGATGTTAAACATCCATGTCTGTCTTTACAGATCCAAATACGTTCATTAGGCTTCATGCCTTTTGAGGGTCTTCCAAGTTCATAAACTCGGTTTCTCATGTATGGAACTATCATGGATTTTATGGCTTCTAGCCATTTGACGGAGTCAGGGCCCATCATCACTTCTTTGCATGTAGTCGGTTCATCATTGTCAAACAATAATGATCTATTCTCAAATCTAACTATTTGATTGTTACCCGACTCACACGGTTCAATAGGAACTTAGATCTATGTGACCACAACCTTTGAGGTACGACAGCCATGCGCATTGTGGCCGCCTCCGGGACACTTCCCAGCGCTGCGCTACTCAGCACATATAGCTTAGGTTCAACAACCTAATCAAAGTTCTATTGTCCTCCCACTTGACTTTTTGCGAAAAATTCCTTCTCAAGAAACTTGACGTTTTCAGCGACAAACAATTTGTCTTCGGTGTTCTGGAGGAATACCCAACATTTACTTTGGGATAACCTACAAAGATGTATTTATCCGACTTTGGTTGTAAACATTTTACAAATGCATAACATACCAAAATTTTAGAAAAGACAACTTGGGTTTTATCCCATGCCATATCTCATATGGTGTCATTTCAATGGATCATGATGGCGCTCTTTTCAGTGTAAAAGCGGTAGTCTCTAAAGCTTTAAAATATAATGGCAGTTTTATAGACGACACCTTTGATCCAACGATGTCAAACAAAGTTTGATTTCATCTCTCGAACACTCCATACTCCTATGGTGTTTCGGGAAATATAAGTCTATAGAACGATTCCTCAACTTTTAGGTGTTTGCTAAACTTGTAACTCAAATATCTTCCTTTATGATCAAATCATAAATTCTTTATTCTCTTGTTACAATGATTTTCAACTTCATCTAGAAATACTTTGAACAATATTCAAATATTTCAGGCTTCTTCCTTATCAAGTAAATATACACATATATCTACTCAAATCATCGGTTAAAGTAAATGAAGTTCAAGAATTCACCACTCACGTCTACATATAATGTACTATATACATCCACATGTACATCATCCAATAAGTTAGTCGTCCGTTCTTCTGTGGCCTACAAACGGAGTTTTAATCATCTCTAGGAAATTTTCACAAGTGTCAATTGATTCGAAATCAAAAGACTCCAAAATTCCATCAACATGGAGTTTCTTCATGTTTACTTTCCAATATGATTTAAACGGTGGTGTCACTCATAAGTGATCTTCTAATCATTTGTCTTGCGACATTTTTAGCATCAGTGTTATGGATGTGATTTCTCCAACAAGATAAAAGTTCATTCATCTTTTATGAATGCGGTAATAATTTGAACAACCATTGTTCTCATAATACCAGAACAAAATAACAATTATTCAAACAAATCTTGAAGGCTAGGTTTAATTTCAACGAAACACAATAACACTTTATTTGTTTTCGATGAGAATCATCCCATATTCATTTGCTAGTTAATTAGGCCATTGTAGTTCTTGTATTGCGTTGTTTGTATGACAGTTCATACCAACCAATTTAGTATCAAATACCCAAGAACCACATTATTTTAACAAGCAACGAATACACCCATAACATGCATATCTTCTATATACCTGAGCTGGACATTTCCAGTCTTTTCTTTTTTGCCAGAATAAATTTCGGATTCTCTTTTAGCAATTATTTTCCTTCTAGAAGAATCTATCAACATCAATAGTGGCGCCATACACATGGCACATAGTTCAAGGCATGATTAGTCAAACACTAATACCCTTGGACTCGCACTTTGAAGCAGATCACCATTATCAAATATTTGGCGTTCTTCCAAATTCCATTCTTTAGTAATCTTTTAGTGTAGTAAACATTTTACCTACATCTTCTATTCATCCTATCATGACAACTTTCATGATCAAGCTACTATAGCTCATGAGGACGAATTGTGAGTATAATGTTAGTTCCCAAAACCGTTTTCGGAGATCTAGACGCCTAGCGTCTCCAATATTCACAAATTCTCATACAATATGAGAACATGTGTCTTACTAAATTATACTCTATCACATTGCAACCTAACATTGTTTCAGATATCAAAATATCTTCCACATATGATAGTTTATGAAATAATTCTTTCAGCTCCTAGATAACCTTGATACTAAAAACAACTTTTGAATATCAAGGATCATGGAGGCAAGTGTGATACTTAGATACTAACACTGGAATTGTTACTCTTGATTTAATACTACTTATTAAATTTTATCGAGTAACCAAGGTTTGCTAAAAGTTTGCAATAGGACTTTAAACTTTAGATTGACATTCAAACAATATGATACCAGTTCGTAAAATTAACATCCAGAATTCTATAGTTCTATTATCTCAATTATAGCTAATCGCAAGGTAGTAAACGGATGTCAATGACTACAACAAACTATGCAAATTCACTTTGATTTAGTTCATGATAAATTGAGTTCTATAATTCAAAATTACTAAGTGAACTCCCACTTAAAAACAACATCCCTCTTAGTTTTCTTAAGTGATTACACGAACCAAATTCACTATACCGCAACCGATCATCACGTGCAACGGCATAGTTTCAAAGGCGAACATCACCATGTACATCATATCAACCATATGACTCATGCTTAACCTTTCGGTTCGTGTTCCGAGGCCATGTCTGTACATGCTAGGCTCACCAAGTAGAACCATAGCACTCACGTGTGTAAAACTGTCTTACACCCATCGTATGTGAACGTAGAGTCTGTCACACCCGATCATCACATGGTGTCTTGAAACGATGAACTTTCTTGACGGTGCATGCTATGGAAGAACACATTTTTTCTTGATATTTATGTGAGAGGGATCATCTTATAATGCTACCGCGCGATCAAATCTAAGCAAAATAAGATGCATAAAAGGATAAACATCACATGCATATATAATGTGATATGATATGGTCCTTCACGCATTCGATCTCCATCTTGTGCGTCATGGTATGATCTTCATCATTCCACCGGCGTAGCACCAAGGTCCATGGCGCGCCACCTTGGTTGTCTTCCTCCATTACAATATATCACTTGGATATATATATTCGGCACGCAGGCCATTTAAATGTAAAGACAACAATATGGCTCCTGCCGGTTGTTTATAACTTACAAAAAGGATCATCGCATACAATTTGTAACATAAACAATTTAACCATATCACATCACATGCCCTGCAAAAACAAGTTAGACGTTTCTAATTTGTCTTGCATATTTTATGTGGTTTGGGGCTTTCTAGGAAGAACCGTTCTTACCTACGAACATGTAACCACAACGGTGATAAAAAATATTATTAACAACTCTTTGTAAAATAGATCATAACTATAGTGGGAGAAACGTGCACCCGCAAAGCCACATATGCCGAAGCATGTCAAGTGTGGGACAAGTATCATGAACGCGGTCACGTAAGGTTAGTCTCGGGCAGCTTCAATCCCAATATGCCATTATGATCCAAAATACAAAAAATAGCAATAACATGATCATCAACGCCCACATCCACATGTGTTCTAACTGTGCATACCAACTACGCATAGAAATGGCTCTGATACCACTTATGGGTTCGTAGCATAGAAAACAAAAAAATTCCTACGCATGAACACAAAACTAGCCAAGATCATCTACGAGATGGAAGCAACGATTAACTAACCCTCGAAGACCGGTAGCGGGGATTATGTTCCCGCACAAACGTTGGCGATGGAGAGTCGAGGAAGATGCACGTAGTCGATGTAGTCATTCACTTGACGTAGTCGACGTAGTGGTTCACTTGACGATCACGAGATCGTGTACACGGTGCCACAACCGGCAGCGCCCCCCGTGCTCGGTCACACGTACGACTCGTCGTCGACTCCTCCACGCCCTCGGTCCAGCGGGGCAGTGGAAGAAGGGATCCGCCGGACACTCCAACACTCACTTCTCGAAGTGTGTGAAACTCGAACTAACAATCCGGTAGAGCTTCGCTAAGCCAAGACGGATTTGGGGCAGCAACTTTGCGGGAGATGGGAAGGATCAAGCAAGCATGAACATGGAGGAGAGGGGGGCCTTTTATAGGAGAGGATGGGCAGCCCCAAGGGGTGTCCGGCCAAGGAGAGGCTCTCCTCCTCTTCATGGTCCTCTTCATTGTGGTAACCCCCTCTTCATGGTGGTAACCCCCTCATCAACATGAGGTAACCCCCCCCCCCCATTTAATTTTGCATGACATTCATGCTAATTAAATTCATACTAATTGATTTAATAAAACATTTTTATTTCTTTAATATTTGTTAATTAAATCAATTAACAAACATTAACAAATACCCCCCTGAGTTATTTCGATATACCGAAACAGTTTCGGTGCTTTTCTGAAACAACCCTCATGTTGTCCTGTAATTCGATCGGAGTATCGTATCTACTCAAAAACGATGGCGAACCTTAAGTGTGTCACCCTACGGTTCGTGAATAACGTGGACATGATCGAGACTCCTCTCTGATCAATAATCATCAGCGGGATCTAGAAATCCATGATGACTCCCACTTACTCAACGATGAACTAGTGATCATGTGAACCAATAACGAACATAGTTAATTCCTTTTGTCTCGCGATATTATTACTTGTCCGAGATCCGATCATTTGGTATCAACCATACCTAGTTCGATCTCGTTCCCGACAAGTCTCTTTACTCGTTCCGTGATAATGCATTCCCGTGACCTAGTCACATGCTTGCAAGCGATTCCAATGCAATATCACCGAGAAGGGCCCAGAGAATATCTTTCCGTCATCCGGATGGACAAATCCCACTCTTGATCCATGAGCCTCAACTAATACTTTCAGAATACCCAAATCAACCTTTATAATCACCCTGTAACGGTGTGACGTTTGATATCATCAAAGCACTCTTCCGGTATCAGTGATTAACATGATCTCATGGTCTGAGGATTAGAACTATTTCATATGAGTTTGATATAGCAATGAACTTGATGACTTGATCGTATTGCTAATCTTACTATGGGTGTGAGTGTTCATCACATCATTCTTCTAATGATATGACCCCGTTATTAACAACATCCAATGTTCATGATCAGGAAACCTTGATCATCAGTTAACCAACGAGCTAGTATAAAAGAGAGGCTTTACTAGGAACCTTTCTAGTTTATTAATCACACAAGTATTAATGTTTCCGATTAATACAATTCTAGCATGAGAAATAAACATTTATCACAAACATGGAATATGATAATAACCACTTTATTATTACCTCTCGGGCATATTCCCTTCAAGAAAACTAAATTAATGCTTCCAAATAATAAAAACAATGCATGATTATTTCAAAGGCTCATTAAGCAATCTCAGTCATTTGAGACAAGTCATGCCACAGCAAAAATCACTAAGCATACTATCAAAACGCAATCAAGCATGGCATGCAAAAGTCTAAGCCGCGGTCTAAACAAGCTCCTTTTTGTACCACTTTTTTGCATGAAACTTTTCTCTTTTCCAACACTATTCAAACCTTTTTGAGACAACTCTTTTGATAAAAGCCAACATAGACCAGAGTTCAAAATACACCTTGATGCAAAGATAAAACAAGATCTGAACAAAAACCAAGGCGAAAAACGAAAGCTAAATGCAGTAGCAGAAAAAAGAACACTCGTTGAAACGATAAGAGTGAAAAATGGAGTGTTCTTGGCAAATGAAAAACGGAGCATGTCTCTCTCCAAACACATGATGTGATCCAAACATTTATTGCAGCAAACAAAGCAAAAGAAAACTGAAAACAAAACAACTGACGCTCCAAGAAAAACGCATAGTACATGAAGCAATAAAAATATAGTGTCTTGAAAGGTGACCTGATTTTTGCCGATGAAGAAGGTGTGCCTCGGGGGCATTCCCAAGCTTTGACGCTTGTACCTCTTGGATATTTCTTGGGGGTTGCATGGGCATCCCCAAGCTTGAGATTTTGTCCATTCTTCATCTCATCTCATCATTCTCCAAACCCTACACTTGAAAACTTCCTTCATACAAAACTAAACACAATTCTATTAGCAATATTAGTGTAAGCATAGCATTGAATCAACCCTTTTTGCTTCAGGTTTCAACTCAAAACCACCACATATAAAGTATAAACTACTGTATCAACTTCCCCAAAAGTTTCGTGATCAAAAGAACTCAAAAAGAAAGCGATAAAGCGGCAAACACAAATATTGGCAGAAATCTGTCAAAATAGAACAGCTGACAAAGGTCGAATTTTTAAAGGGTTTTCTGTTGCTCAAATCAAAAAGTGTTCAACTAATGAAAGTTTGGATATAACCTGGGGCATATGCACAAGAAATCGCAGATCCAAAAGATATATAGAACATTTTCACGATTTTTTACGGTGCAGCACCGAAAACTGTTTCAGGACAGCAACATCCCCAAATCTTACCTCACTCAAATTAGAGGCTTCTCTTGGCACAACAACGAAATAAAAAGGATAAGGAGCAGTTATTATAGTAGTAATAACTTCCAAGACTCAAATAAAAGAAAAAGTATTGGAAATAAAACATTGGGTTATCTCCCAAGAGAGCTTTTCTTTAACGCCTTTGAGCTAGGCGCAGTAATTTGCAAAGATGCTCATGTGGGCGCCATAAAAGAGCTTAAGGCAAATGCGCTATATTGGAACTTAAAGCAAAAGAGAGCATCAAAAATCAAATATGAAACACATTTAAATCTAAACCACTTCCTATGAAAAATATTCTTGTAAAGAGACAAGTCATGAAAGCGCAAAGCAAAAAGCATAGGAAGGCAAAACAACTACAACTTCAAGAATTGCAACATAAAGAGGGGAAACTCAATATTATTGAGATCCATCAAATCATGTTTCCCTCTCTCATAATAACTTTCAGTAGCATCATGAATAGAACTAACAATGTAACTATCACATAAAGGATCTCTATCATGAGCCACATGCATAAAAGAATTAATGCTCCCCACATGAACAATAGTAGTAGGAGCAGATTCAATAGAATAATTATTCTCATCACCATAATCATCAAAAATAGGAGGCATATTGTAATCATAACTAATTTTCTCCTCAAAAGTAGGTGAACTGAAAACATTATACTCATCATCATAGCCATCATAAACTAGAGGTTTAGTATCATCACAAGCTAGAGAACAGCTATTTCGCAAAGCATATTCATCAAACATATCATCATAAGAAGGAACATGGATAGTACTAATGGTACAACAATTATTAACCTTAGAATTGGTACCAAAAAGATTTTCAATATCAAAAGTAGAGTGCTTTCCCAATCATGATCACTAACATAGGTAACAGGCATAGGAACATCACATAGGGGAGATAAAATATCATCAGAGCAAACTTTCTCCACTAAAGCTGGGGAACTAAAAATATCATGCTTAACAAAACCAACTTCCCCAAGCTTAGACTTTTCTATAGCATTAGCAACAACGGTATTCAAAGCATTCATACTAACAACACTATTAGCATGCGAATAAAGCTCCAAAGGTTTTTCAATTTTCTCTTCAAATCTAAACTTAGGAAAAAGACTAAATAACTCTTTATTTTCCATTAAGCCTAACTAGTGAAAATAAAAACAAGAAATAAAAATATATAATTGCAGAATCTAAAGGAAATAACTTCGAGCACTCACACGGGAGGATGCAAGTACCTTTTACCTTACCTCCCCGGCAACGGCGCCAGAAAAGAGCTTGATGTCTACGCACGCGTCTGTTCTTGTAGACAGTGTTGGGCCTCCAAGTGCAGAGGTTTGTAGAGCAGCAGCAAGTTTCCCTTAAGTGGATCACCCAAGGTTTATCGAACCCAGGGAGGAAGAGGTCAAAGCTATCCCTCTCAAGCAACCCTGCAATTACGATACAGAAAGTCTCTTGTGTCCCCAACACACCCAATACACTTGTCAGATGTATAGGTGCACTAGTTCGGCAAAGAGATAGTGAAATACAAGTAGTAGTGATGATTATAAGTAGTAAACATGATCTGAAATAAATATCACTGCGAGCAAACATGTAACAAAATAGTAAGTAAACGGTGTGCAATGCTTGGAAACAAGGCCTAGGGATCATACTTTCACTAGTGGACACACTCCCAACAAATATAACATAATTGAACCAATAGATACTATCATCAATATGCAACTCAAAACAGTTCTCCAATGGAAAATGAACACTAATCATGCGTAGGGCTACGAAGCACTCCTCAAAGTCCGTATGTACCCAAACTAGATTATCCCACACTATCACCGTGAACGCACTAGATGGTTCCAACAAACATCAACATTTCATAGAGACATTAACCAAAAAGATACACATGATGCACACACTAGTCACCTTTACACCATGATACGAGGTATCTCCGGAGAGTACAATAATAAAGCATAGGAGTAGCATAATATCTGAATAATAACAGCTACCAATTCAACTAGATACAAAGCTCACGATCACATAAAGATCACATCATGGGAGAGAGAGGTGAACCACATAGCTACTGGTAGAGCCCTTAGCCCCGGGGGAGAACTACTCCCTCCTCATCATAGGAGACAGCAAGGTTGATGGAGATGGCGGTGAGGTCGATGGAGACGGCGAAGACAGTGATGGAGACCGATGGAGATGGCTCCAGGGGCACTTCCCCGTCCCGGCAGGGTGCCGGAACAGAGACTTCTGTCCCCCGAAATTCGTCGGCGGCCGCGGTGGAGCTGCGGAACTCTTTCTAGAAAATTGCCGACTCCCCTAGGGTTTTCCGTCCCGAGGCTTTATATAGGCGAAGGGGCATCGTCAGGGGGCTGCCAGGGCGCCCTCACATGTAGGGAGCGCGGCCGGGGGCCAGGCCGCGCCGCCCTATTGTGTGGGGCCCTCGTGGCCCCACTCCGTCTCCTCTTCGGTTCTCTGGAAGCTTCGGTGAATTTCTGGACGTTCGGCTTTTGTTTTGTCCAATTCCGAGAATATTTCCTGTGTAACTTTTCTGAAACACAAAACAGCAGAAAACAGGGAACTGGCACTGTGGCGACTTGTTAATAGGTTAGTTCCGGAAATTGCATAAAAACGCCACAAAGTGTAACGAAACACAAGGCAAATGGTGTAAAAACAAGCATGGAGCATCAAAAATTATAGATACGTTTGAGACGTATCAATATGTTTGAGATGTATCAATGCACTGGGTACCCTAAGAAATACTGGAATCCACGTCTTTGTAAGTCCTAAATGTGGCAAAAGACTGGGTTACACCAGGTACCGAATTCGAGTTTGGGGACTTGAGTTTGAAGTAGGTAGCAAGCTTTTGCTCAGGAAATTAGTTGGTTTCCTGATCCGTCAGAAGCACCAGGCTTGTTAACCAAAATACCCATGAAAATTTAAGAATATGAAATATTCAATGAAGTTGAGAAAGAAAAGAAGATGAAGATTGATAAAGTCGAAGATTGCAAGTAAAAGATATGAAGATTTGAGATTCAACCCGAATCTACAATTCTGGAAGAATCTCGGGGGCTACTGACAAGGGTATGGCCACCAAGGCCCATCTTACTTTGGGGCCCGTTCGGGTAATAGTCTAATGGGAATTAGGCCCAAGCATAGCTATAGTCGAAATACGAGATGATATCGTATACAAACATTATAATTTGTATTGAACTCGACCGGATCCTTTAGACTTTGGCCACCTATAAATAGGGGCCAGGAAAGGCCGGCCAAGGACAGATTGATATTGAGCCAATTGTCTACTAGATTATTCCCAACATGCATCAAGTTTTGCCTTGTTTGTCTGAATCTTTACCTTCGAGTTCATCCGACGCCCTCTTCCCCCGATCCTAAGTCCTTCATCTAGGACATTTGTTGAGTTAACCCTTGTCAATAGCCTTCTCATCAAGGTCAAGGTTATAGGATAAACTTAAGTTAGCGTTCACCTGATCACGTTTGTTTTGCACGGCTTCTTGTGATAGGTCCATTGGTGGTCGATGTAGTGTTGATGGATGGGATGTCATCATCACCTTAGCTAAGACAAGATAATTTTCTCTTTCTTATTTATATGTCATCTAACTAAGCAAAAAATCATATATGCGACTTCCAAGAGAAGGCTGACGTCACCCGGGAAAAAAATCTATGGAGTCGGGCCACATACTCTGTCCCATGATCTTCCTCCTAGGAGTTTGCCACCTGAGACACACCACCAATCTCAAAGCATTTGGCCTCCACCCCTAATGCACTAATACATGCTCCTGCTAATTAGGATACAACTCTATATGTATACTTGTATGCAATCTCATGATCATATGTTCAGAATACACGAGAAACTACAAAACTACAACGACAAGTAGCGAGAGCCCAAAACCTTTGTACCTACTACGATGAGCTGGTAAGTACCTGACTTTCAATCCCCACCATCATAGGCTCATAGTGAATCTCCCAATTTCCTGTTCCGGTGACGTCGAGTAAAAAAAGTTCAAAGCTCTTCAAGTGTTTCTCTCATGTGTCATGTTCCCCCCATTTCTCAAAAAATGCCCCTCGCGGAATTGACGAAGATTGACAACACCTCCTCTGGTCAATCAGGTGGCCTCAATTTTGCTGTTGTCCAATGTGACTTGGATGGATAATTTTGGGATTATATTGCATTTGAGGCAGCCGCACTAGACTATTGACCTATGGATCATCGTCGAGGCTGTTGAAGTAGAGTTATTTGATGGTTGCATCATCTTCTCACTGCCCACTTGCTCTGACAACCATATCATCACCAATGAAGGTGGACACGGCGGCCGAGGGGGATCAATTAGGTTTACCGTCTGATGCAAGCAGAACTCACGGGTCATATGGTATACCATACGAAGTCGTGTGAGTACGGGCTTGTGTCCTGATTAGGAGGATGGTCCATATGGCTCAAGGAAGTAGGGGATGCTTTGAGATTGGTGTTGTGGGTTAGGTGGCAAGATCCTAGGAGGGCCCTCATGGGACAGAGTATGTAGCCCAATTTTTTTCCACATGATCCCTTTGTACTTGTCCTTATTATTATGAATTTTTGAACAATTGCATCTGTAGTAGCAAATTAATTAGTACAATTTTTTTGCGGCAACTCTATTTGTAGTAGCAAATTAGTTAGTATGACTTTTTTCATGGCAACTTGTTTTGTAGTGTTAGGAAGCATTCTTTTTTATGGACAAAAGCATTATTTTTCTGGTGTTATGTGAACACATTGTTCTTTTGATGGAAGCATACTTTGTGACTAGTGATAGCAACATTTATTTTTCTTATGGACACACCTTTTTGTAAATGTTAGTAATATTTTCTTATAAAGTTTATAAGGAAATAATTCCTTTTTAATGGAAACAACAAGAAACGCCGAAAAGGGAGACACATTCGAGATGGACAACAATTTAGTATTTACTCGTGCGAAGCAAATGAGCTCTACTGCAGCAATACAATGTTTGTTCCAAATAAGTTGACGTCGCAACAATTTTTCACTTCAGGCTTAGCCAACTTCACAAGCGAGCTGATTATGGATGTTCTCCATGTGTTCCTCAAGCTACTCATTGTCAAACAAGGAGTCAAATACAACTTCGTCTTGTCATCAACACAGTCAAAGTCATTGTAGCAGCCTTTGTCAATGTGTTGAAATAAATAGAGTATGGCTAGATTCTGGTTCAACAAAATGCCTATGTAGTAGAAACATCAACAAAAAAACAAAATGAAGCACAAGGTGGTTTACACAAAAGTTTGCTAGAATAAGCAACCATGGTTCAACAAAACTCACTAACATAATAGCATGGTTGGTGGCAAGTCACTAAAGCACAAACTGGTACTGGTTGAAGGGAATGTATGCAACAAACAATTGTTGAGGTGAAGCAAAATGTGTAGAACACAAAATGGCTTTTGGTTTGGAGCAAAAATACATTGCTTCATGGAAACATATGTGAAAATAGTAGTAGGAGCATAGCTAGCAGGAAGGAGTATATTTATCTTTACTACTAAATGGGAGTCTATGGTATGTCGCCCTCAAACACATTTGACATCAAACATTGGAGAGATCTAGATAATTCAATTGTCATAAGAAACACCCACCAAATAAAGGGTGCATCCAAACCATCTAAACACATAATCGGTAGTTAAGGAAGTATAACAATCATAAAATTATCACAATCAATGAGGGGATCTGCCACAATCAAGCTACAACCACAGAAAATAAAAAGGAATCACCACAATAAAGGAGGGGAATCACCGTAATCAAGCTATGGCAAGGACTTGTCCATGGCAAGCGAGTTCCAACCCCACCAGCAGTGGCAGAGCTTGGGCCGATTTCCTAAGGGGGCAAATGGGTCAAGGGCTAAAAAAATAGGCTATGGACTATGTTCCAGTACATAAATGGGCCACATACCTACAGCTAGTAGGCATTTTGTTCTTAGGCTAGGGGGAGGGGGGCGACGACCCAGGTCACTGCCTATCATCCTCAAACCGGAGGTCAAACTGAAAGAGTGAATCAAATTCTTGAAGACATGCTCCGAGCTTGTGTCATCTCTTTCGGGAAGAATTGGGAGAAGTGCCTTCCCTTCGCTGAGTTCTCCTATAATAACAGCTTTCAATCCAGTTTGGGCATGGCACCTTTTGAAGCTCTATATGGAAGAAAATGTCGAACACCGCTAAATTGGTCTGAAATCGGAGAAAGACAATTCTTTGGACCGGACATGATCAAAGAAGCAGAAGATCAAGTTCGCATAATCCGAGAGCGTTTGAAAACTGCTCAGTCTCGTCAAAAGAGCTATTATGATCGTCATCATCAAGATGTGAGCTATGAAATTGGCGAGAAAGCGTATCTCCGAGTCACACCTCTAAAAGGCGTTCATCGCTTTGGTATCAAAGGCAAATTGGCTCCTCGCTATGTTGGTCCTTTCCCTATTATCGCTAAGCGTGGAGAGCTTGCCTATCAGTTGGAACTTCCTTCAACATTTCTGGATGTTCATGATGTGTTTCATGTCTCTCAACTCAAGCGTTGTTTCAAAGATCCAATTCGTGGGGTTGATCATACCACTCTTGATCTTCAGAAAGATCTCACCTATCGGGAGTATCCTCTTCTTATCCTTGACGAAGCTGAAAGAAAATCTCGGGGACGAACCATCAAGTTCCTCAAAGTTCAATGGTCTCATCATTCTGAACAAGAAGCAACTTGGGAACGAGAGGATCGTCTTCGATCCGAGTACCCTTCCTTTTTCTCTAGTTCTTAGGAATCTCGGGACGAGATTCTTGTAAGGGGGGTAGACTTGTAACATCCCGTGTTTGTAATAAAGTAACTTTGCATCATAAGCATCATCCAAAATTCACTCTGAAATTTTCGCAGTTGAATTTGCAAATGGAAGCCCTAAAATTGACCAAATGCAGACTCTATTCAAACAGTTGTAAAATTGAATTCAAATATTTTGGAATGTTAAATAATAACAATCTACGGGTTTTGCTAGTTAGCAGGAAAGCCCCTGAAGTTTTTCATAAATTTTTGAACAAGTTTGGTTCACAAAATATTGCAAAACTAGTTCTGTTTTAAACATTCCAGAGAAACCTCCAATGCCCAGGGGGCTTTTTGCAAAAAGTCGGTTGTCTTCTTCGTTGAGAACAGGGAGCAGCTGCGTGGCTTGCTCCTGGCCAACGCCATCGCCACCTCCAGCTTCCGCCTGGCCATCGAGGAGCCCTCCTGGAGATGCTCCTGGATGCCACGACGACGCCCTCGCTCTCTCCCATCTCTCTCTCGCTCGGGCCCTCTCTCCCCATGAACTCCTCCCAATAACCGACCTCGGCCGCCATGGCCGCCACCTAGCGCGCCATTCCACACCCCCCATGCTACCCCGACGTGCTGAGAAGGTCCGTGTCGCCGCCCGCAGCCTCCCCGTCAAAGGAATTGGACCGAGGTGCTTCGAGTCGCCGCCGCCATCGCCGATTTCCCCGCAGACATCCAAGCTCGCCGCCGCCAAATTTGTCGCCGTCGGCCATCCTCCGGCCAAGCCGACCTCCCCGGCGGTTTCCCGGTGAGCTTCTCTCCTGGACCTTTTCCCCCTCCTTCTCCCGCGCCGGAGCGCCCTCCATGGCTGGCCGCCGGCGGCATCTGGGAGCCGGTCGGCCTGGGCCGTTGCCCAGCCGACCAGGCCAGCGTGGCCAGCCTAGGTGGCCCAGGCCCCCCCAGTCAACCTCTGCGGGTCAAAAGGCCCTGGGTACAAAAAGTTTTGCACAATGGTTTTATTTCCAGAAAAATTGCTACAATGGTTTGAATCTTGTAAAAATCATAGAAAATTGTCCGTTTATCAGAAAATTATGTATGACCTACCAAAATGTTCAGAAAAACATGATCTACATTTCAGTGACAAAAGAATGCATTGTTAAGCAACTTTGAACCTTTTTTAAATTAGAAGAACTAATTGAATCCCTTATGCTAAATTAGGGTTTATCGGTTTACTTCTCTGAAGCAACCGAACCCCTTTCAACTTGTTCTTCGTATTTTTAGGGTTCAATTTCTACAACATGAACTTGTCATATCATCATACTTGAATGCGCATCGATGCATTATTTGATTGTATTGTTTCCTTTCCGGTGTTTCTTCTTCTCGGTAGAATCTGAGACCGCATCCGAGATCAATGCTGAAACTATTCAGATCAACTACATCGAAGCACAAGGCAAGCGTAATCCCTTTTGATGCATTTCTAATCCTATGGTTTACAAATGTTTTGAGCCTCCACCATATCTGCATGCGTTCAACTGTCTTTTACCGAAACATAGAGTAACCTATTCTGATGCATGCCCTGCTATTGTCAACTATATATCTATGATCCACTGCTCCTAGCATGACTAGGTTATGCTTTAGCGTCACTGGAAACTTACTATTCTATGCTTAGCCATGCTTAGTATTTACTATTGCAATTCCGGTATCTGGGTTTGAAGCTTATATGAATCTAGCATGATAGATTGTCGTGGTACTGTGGAGAATTGATAAAACTTGACAATAGGCATGGATGAGCCGCCACGCGAGTTGTGGTTATTTGGCTCATTCTTGTCGCCCTAGGACCCGAGTTCTTGTATCTTGATCCAAGACGAGCGTACAACCACACGTGGAGGTATGGGACTCCTGTCGACTGACTAACTTGCTTAGACTTATCCATGAGCTACCTAGTCCGGGCTTTCCATTTGACGTACGCATCGAAAATGTTTTGAAATGAGATGGTGGAAAAGGTGCATACATATAGGGACGTGTCCGAGGTTGATTGAGGTGGATTCCTCTGGTAAACCAATCTCGACTCACAACAAAAGGTTCCACATCAGAGAACGGCCATCTTGCGATGGCGGACTTAGACCTTTTGGCGTGGCTCATGGAATAGGTTGACGTAAGGTAAAGGTTGTAGGCGATCATCACCCCGCTAAGATTCTTTGCGAGGGTCCAGGGGACGATCATCACGTGTGGGCAAAGTTGTGCACCCCTGCAGGGTTAAATCTTTTCGAAAAGCCATGTCCACGGTTATGGACGACTTGGAGACAGATACTAGATCATAGACAACATGAACTTAACCTTAAAAGTGCCAACTTAAGAGTGAGACTCTGGATCACTTCCTCGGGGTCGAGGGGGTGATATGAGATGAGTGGGTTTTGGAGGTTATGATTCGGTGGTTGCTCCATAATCAAAAGAGATCGCGAGACGCTCTCTTATCCCCTTTACAAATTCTGAGTAGTCCTCGCCTTGTGTCATTTTCACAAAGAAAACTTGCTTTCTGCAAAGAGCTACACAAAAGACCTTGATGCCATTCATATAGTGTAGAAGGTCAGCTTGCTGAGTACACCCTCGTACTCACCCTTGTTTAATGTTGTTTTTCCACAGAAGAGACCGCCGCAGGCAACGAAGGTGGTTTCTATGCCGATATCAACTTTGACGACTAGTTTGGGGTTCCCAGGCAGCAGCCTGAGATCTACGGGTTGGGACGTCACTTATGTTCAGGGCCTCTTAGGCCATTTGCTATCTTGTTATGTAGCATAACATATTTGCTTTCCGTTGCTTGAAGTAATGTTGGGTCAGTGACCTATGCTTGTAATAAGTTGGATCTTTACTCTGTTAAGAGTTTGAACTACTACTTCGAGTCGTAGAGTCACTGTTGTGTTACCAGTTGTGGTTACCCATCTCGTGCATGATGCGTGTATGGATATAAAGTGCACGAGAGGGGTTTAAGGCTCTCGAGCTCTCTGTTATGCAGTCTTGGTTATGATTAGTTTCATGGCGCTTCGAGATATGTAGAGCCGATGTTTAATTCCGGCCTGCCTGCCGATGGTGTTTTGGCCTGGGACTGGTAACCCCAGTATCACTCGTTGCTAGCGTGACTAATTCTTGTCGCCTAAATACCCTGATCCACTGCTCCTAGCATGACTAGGTTTTGCTTGTCTGCGTCGCTAGAGCTTTATATCTGAAATGCTTAGCCATGCTTAGTTGTTTACTCTGGTACATATGGTTAATGAATCAGAGCTGCAAATGAATCTAGTATGACAGGATGATGTGGAATAATGAGAATATGTGATTAAACATGCTAAAAGGTTTGGATGAGCCGCCACATGGGATGTGGTTATTTGACTCATTCTTGCCGCCTTAGGACCCGAGTTCTTGTCTCTTGATCCAAGACTGAGCGTACGACCACACGTGGAGGTATGGGACTCCCGTCGACTAACTAACTTGCTTAGACCATCCATGAGCTACCTAGTTTGGGCTTTCCATTTGGCATACGCATTGAAAATGTTTTGGAAAGAAATGGAAAAGAGAAGAGGTGCATCATACAGGAATGCAACCGAGGTTGCTTGAGGCGGATTCCTCTGGTAAACCAACCTTGCCATGCAACGAACGGTTCCGCGTCCGAGAACGGCCGATCTCGCGATGGCGGCTAGAACCTTTCGGCGTGGCTCATGGAATAGGTCGACGTGAGGTAAAGGTTGTAGGCGATCACCACTCCGCCAGCGTCCCACGGAATGACGTCATGTGGCTATGGAGACGGTCGTCACGTGTGGGTAAAGTTGTACACCCCTACAGGGTTAAATCTTTTCGAAAGCCGTGTCCACGGTTATGGACTACTTGGAGACAGATGCCTGATCATAGAGAACTTTAACCTCATCGTAAAACTTGAAAAGCAAAGTGTGAATAGGATTGCTTCCTCTAGGGTTTCGAGGAGGTGATCCTAGTGGATAGGTTCAGCTGATATTGTTTTGGTGGATGTCTCAATGATGAAAGTTATCGCTTTCTTACCCCTTTTAAATGTTCTGAGTAGTCGAGCTTCTACTCTTACTTGTTTTATGAAAATAAAGATTGCTTTATGCAAATAACTCCACAGAAAGCCTTTCTTAACCAAGTTTAGCTAATAGGATACGTAAGTCTTGCTGAGTACCTTATGTACTCACCCCTGCTTTGTTGATATTTTTGCTGCAGAGTAAGTTCCACAATGAAGATGAGTTCCGTACGACGATCGACACTGACGAGATGGGTAACCACAGTTGGTACACAACAGTGACTCTACGACTCAAAAGGTAATACTTCAAAGCTCTTAGCAGAGCAAAGAACCAAAGAATTAGCCATGCTTAGTTGTTTACTCTGGTACATATGGTTAATGAATCGGAGCTACAAATGAACCTAGTATGTTATGATAACGTGGTTTGATCAAAGTTATTGCTTTCTTACCTCCTTTTAAATGTTCTGAGTAGTCGAGCTTCTACTCTACTTGTTTTATGAAAATAAAGAATTAGCCAGAGCTGCGAATGAATCTAGTATGACAGGATGACGTGGTATGATGAGAATATATGTTTAAACATGCTAAAAGGTTTGGATAAGCCGCCACATGGGATGTGGTTGTTTGACTCATTCTTGCCGTCCTAGGACCCGAGTTCTTGTCTCTTGATCCAAGACTGAGCGTACGACCACACGTGGAGGAATGGGACTCCCGTCGACTCACTAACTTGCTTAGATCTATCCATGAGCTACCTAGTTCGGGCTTTTCATTTGGCATATGCATTGGAAATGTTGTGGAAAGTGGTGGAAAAGAGAAGAGGTGCATCATATAGGGACGTGGCCGAGGTTGCTTGAGGTGGATTCCTCTGGTAAACCAACCTCGACTCACAACGAACGGTTCCACGTCCGAGAACGGCCGATCTCGCGATGGCGGCTAGAACCTTTCGGCGTGGCTCATGGAATAGGTCGACGTGAGGTAAAGGTTGTAGGCGATCACCACTCCGCCAGCGTCTCACGGAATGACGTCATGTGGCTATGGAGACGGTCGTCACGTGTGGGTAAAGTTGTGCACCCCTGCAGGGTTGAATCTTAAGCTCCGCCACTGCCCATCAGCCGTCGTCTTTTCCCTTCTCCTTCATCTCCATCCAACTTCTTCTTCCTCCCATGTCAACTCTTCTCTTAACCAGCACTAACGAGCCGGAAACGGTTCGGTCCCGCTCCCGCGACTCCCTGGCGGACTAGGCTTCTGCCCAGTTGCCGGCGCCGCCGCCTCCCCTACCCCGCCTCCACAAGCCTCCGGCCGCTCCCCCTCCGGTGGGCGGACGCCCCTCTCCATGGCCCGTCACCTCTAGTGGATTTTGGCGGCCATCTCCCCCTCTGCAAGTAGATCTCACGGGTGGCACCTCCTCGTGCCCGATCTTTGCCTCGCCGTTGTTGGTGAGTTTGCAACCTTTTTCCTCGCTGGTCTAGACCAGCGATGGACTGTTCTTTCTATCTGTCTTGTTTTCTGCGGGAGTTTTCGAGGCTGTTGAGGTCATCCCTCACCATTTCCGCTCCGGATTTGGTTGTCAGGGCTTTGTCCGGGGACCAATTGAGTAGGAAGAACATGGCTGGGGCCCCAGTGGACGGGGCAGAGGAGGGGGTGAACTCCATGATGGGGTGCCTCAATCTGCTTGCTGATGAGACAGATGTAGTGGAGATGAGTGACGACGAGGATGCCGGGGGCGCTGCGGCAGAGCAGTGGGCGCTGGACGGGAAGGTTCTTTCGCCGAACGTGATCCACATCCAGACGATTCGAGCAGCAATGAGACCTGCTTGGGGCAATCCAAGGGGCCTGCGGGTGAGGCCGGCGGGCGACAATGTCTTCGTGGCCGTCTTTGCGAACAAAGCCGACCGCGATCGGGCGCAGGAGGGGATGCCTTGGATGGTGGGCAGACATGCTGTGCTGCTGCAAGCCCATGATCCTCGTCTTCAGCCTTCTAATGTCCGCTTTGACTCAATGACTATTTGGGTGAGAATCCTAAACCTTCCTTTTGAGTGGATGAATGACAAGAAGGGTTTGAAAATTGCAAAAGTTATTGACAAGCACTGCGTGGTGGATGTCGATGAGTTTGGGGTGGCGTCTGGCACCTTTCTGCGTGCCAAGGTGGCCATTCCAATTGATCAGCCACTTCGGCGGTGGGTGACGATTAGAAGGGAGGGCCGGGATGAAAGTTTTCATCTGCAGTACGAGAAGCTCCCATTCTACTGCTTTGGCTGTGGCATTACTGGCCATGGTGAGCTTGAGTGCAAGACGCCTGCTGATAGGGATGCTTTGGGGAAGCTCCCTTTTGCCAGGAACCTGAGGGCGCCAGAGGAGAGAAAAAGGAGGCCACAATCCTTTGAACAGGCAGCTGCTTCTGCTTCCTGGAACAGCGATTCGAAGGAGCGAGGGGGTGGCAGCAAAAAATCTGGTCCGAGCTCAGCAACCAGCAGAACATCTGGGGATGGCGATGCCATGAAACCCGGGGAGCAGGTGGTCAATTCTCCTCCAGCAAAGGTGAAGACAGCCCATGAGAAATCAAAGGTCTCTGAAATTGCCCGACAATTGTTCCCGGACAGCGGTTCCCAAGTGCTGCTTCCAATGAAGAGAAAGCCAAGTGAGGGCAGGGTTGGTGCAGCTGGGCAAGCTCCTGAAGGCGAGATGGTCGAGTTGATCGACAACGATATGTCTCTGGCGGTTGTTCTGGTGGGGATGCCACTGGAGGTTGAAAGTGGTTTCAACGCTGCTGGTTTTGTCACAGGCCAAGGAAATGTGAAGAAACTCAGAAGTGGGACAGGCATGAACAATCAACATCCTTTGAAAGGACGCAACACTACCGAAGAGGGAAATAAAACAGAAGCGGGGCTGCCTATTCAGCCCTGCAGTAATCAATGAAAGCTATTGCTTACAACTGCCGGGGGCTTGGGAACCAGCCGGCAGTCCAGGGCCTTCTTGATTTATGGAAGGCAGAAGATCCTGTTGTCCTTTTCTTGTCGAAAACAAAGCTTGACAAGGAGGGGATGATGCAAATCAAGGTGTTGTTAGGCATGGTGAACATGGAGGTGAAGAATTGCGAGGGCCGGAGTGGGGGTTTGGCCCTGCTCTGGAAGAAGGATGTCAACTTAGTTGTAAGCCCGGGGATGTCGCGTTACCACATTGACGCGGTTGTCACTGGGGAGGACGGTTTCACTTGGAGGCTCACGGGTATCTATGGTGAGCCGCAGACGGGGGCAAAGGAGAAGACTTGGAAGCTCTTGCGCATTCTCCATGGGCGGTCAAGCCTGCTATGGATGTGTTTTGGGGACTTCAATGAAATTCTTTTTGCCAGCGAGAAGCAGGGTGGCCAGTCGAAGAAGCAGGCCTGCATGGACAAGTTCAGAATGGCTCTTGAATTTTGTGAGCTTGAGGACTTGGGTTTCGTGGGAGATCCATACACTTGGCGAAACCATAGTCATCGTGCTGATACCTACATCAAAGAGAGACTCGATAGGTCTGTTGCCAATCTGGAGTGGAGGACTCATTTCCTGGCTTACAAAGCTATCAACGGGGACCCTCGGCACTCTGATCACAGGCCTGTCATTGTGGTCATGGACCCTGAGCCTCACAGCAGCAGTTTCATTGGGGTGAGGGAGCAGCCCAAGTTCGAGGCCTGCTGGCTCGAGGAGGAGCAATGTGAAGAGGTAGTGCATAATGCCTGGCACCTGGCTTTTCTGTCAGGAGACGTGGCGGTTGCTGACGCTATCAGGAGAGTGGGTGCGGAGCTCCATTCCTGGAGTAAGGAAATTCTTGGCGATCTCCAGAATCGCATAAAGAAGGCTAAGAAAGAGCTAAACCGTTGTAGAAAGCGTGCCATCTCTCAAGAGCAGGTTTCTTTGGAGCATCTGCTCAAATATAAGCTGGAGCGTTTACAAGACCAAAAAAATATCTTCTGAAGCAAAGGGCCAAGGCTCACTGGCTGAAAGAGGGCGATAAGAACACCAATTTTTTCCATGCTTGTGCTTCAGAGAGGAAGAAAGTAAACTTGCTAAAAAAGCTAAAGGCGGATGATGGCGGGATGGTGGTGGGTGATGAGAACCTGAGAACTTTCATTGCTAACTATTACCAGAATCTTTTCACCTCGAGTGCAGGTACTCGTGAGGCTAAGCTGCTTGAGTCTATTCCTTCGGTGGTCACCTCTGAAATGAATTCCTTTTTGAGGAGGCCTTTCACTATTGATGAGATCAAGCTTGCTTTGGGTTCCATGGGTGATCTCAAGGCTCCAGGGCCGGATGGGATGCCTGCCATCTTCTTCAAGCGGTTTTGGGACTTAGTTGGTGGCAAAGTTCAGCAAGAAATTCTGGGGATACTGAACGGAGGCTCGATCCCTACTGGCTGGAACGAAACCGTGATTGTTCTGATCCCCAAAATCAAGAACCCGGAACGAATTAAGGATCTGCGCCCAATCAGTCTTTGCAACCTGGTTTTCAAAATTGTCTCCAAGGTCATTGCTTGCCGGCTGAAGGAGGTGTTGGACGATATTATTTCTCAAAGTCAAAGTGCCTTTGTGGCGGCGAGGCTGATCACCGACAACATCCTGCTTGCTTACGATACCACTCACTTCATGCGCATGCGCAAGGGTGGCAGGGATGGTCTGGCTGCTGTCAAGCTGGACATGAGCAAGGCTTTCGACCGAGTCGAATGGTCTTTCCTTAAGAATATGATGTTGAAGCTGGGTTTTAACTCCCACTGGGTAAAGATTGTGATGAGCTGCATTACTACTATCACCTACAGGGTGAAGGTCAACAAGAACCTGACCGAGGTCATTGTCCCACAGCGGGGTCTAAGACAAGGCTGCCCATTGTCGCCTTACCTGTTTATTCTGTGTGCGGAGTGGCTCTCTGCTCTTTTCCAAAAGGCAGAGGAGGATGGCTCTTTGCATGGTGTGCAGGTTTGTCCTGCTGCTCCTCGCATCAACCACTTGTTCTTCACGGACGACTCCCTCATTTTTTTAAAAGTCAATGATTCAAGTGCAAGGAAGCTCTAGGACATCCTTGCTCTTTATGAAGACGCGTCAGGCCAAACGGTAAACATTGAGAAGTCTGCCATCATGTTCAGTAAGGGCATTTCTACCGCCGCAAAGAGGAAATTCAAGGGGCTCCTCCACATTGAGGATGAGGCTTTTTCTCACCGCTACCTTGGCCTGCCGGTCCATCTTGGCAGATCTGTCTCCACTGCTTTTGGCTACTTGAAGGAAAAAATCTGGAAGAAAATTCAAGGTTGGAAGGAGAAGTTCCTCTCTAGAGCTGGGAAGGAGATTTTGGTTAAAGCTGTGGCTCAGGCAATTCCCATTTATGCCATGTCCTGTTTTGACATCACCAAAACTTTTTGTTACGACATTAGCTCTATGGTCTGTCGGTACTGGTGGAACAACCAAGAAGAGGATAGACACCATTGGCTAAGCTGGCAATGCCTATCTAAGCCAAAATGCGAGGGCGGTCTGCGCTTCCGTGATCTGCATATTTTCAACTTAGCAATGCTTGCAAGGCAAGGCTGGAGACTTCTCCAAGACCCAGACTCTCTATGTGGGAGAGTGCTCCGCGCAAAGTATTTTCCAAATGGAAATATTCTGGAGGCTAAGGCCTCACCGGGCATATCGTACACCTGGCACAGCATTTTAAAGGGAGTTTCCCTGCTCAAGGAGGGTCTCATTTGGCGTGTGGGGGATGGCACGAACATCAAGGTGTGGCAAGACCCCTGGATTCCGGCTGGGGACACTCATAAGCCCAGGTCCTTGAGAGGTCGCTCTCCTGTTTCTCTTGTTGTTGATCTTCTCGATCCCAGTACTGGGGATTGGGATGCTGACATTGTTCGAAGCCTGTTCCAGCCTGAAGATGTCAAGGCAATCCTCTCTATCAGCATCCGCGATGGAATGGAGGATAATCTGGCATGGCACTTTGATCCAAAGGGTCTCTTCTCTGTCAAATCAGCTTACAAGGTGGGCATTATGTTGAGAGATAGGCGTTTGGGCCTCGATGCATCGAGCTCCGACTCCCGTGCGGCTCCTGGATCTCCTTTTGATTGGAATCACATCTGGCAGTTGAAGGCAACAAGCAAGGTGAAGATGTTTGTGTGGCGTCTTGCTCATAACAGTCTTGCACATCGCATGAAAATTCTCAAGCTTGGGGTGGATCTGGATACCAAATGCCCTATTTGTAACAGGCACAATGAAGATGGTGGTCATGTCTTCCTAAAATGCAAAAAAGCCAAGACTTGCTGGAGCATCCTCGGTTTGGGTGAGCTTCGTGAGAAGCTTTCACTCTGCACCTCTTCTCGTGATCTTCTACGGGAGCTCTGGAACAGCGATGAAGACACTCAGCTCAGTGCTGTTACCTTCATGTGGGAATGGTGGAATATCCGAAACAAGGCAAATGCTGGTGAGGGCAGCCTGGAGGCTCCAGCGGTATGCTCTCGTGTTGAGAGACTTTTGTCTGACTTCACATCCTTAAGAAAACCGTTGAAGCCCACGAAACCACCAGACCTTCATCAGTGGGCAAAACCCCCAGATGATCATGTCAAGATCAATTTCGACGGAGCCTTCAATGCAACCTTTGGTGACAGAGGCTAGGGCTACATTATCCGAGATCAGGCTGGCAAGTTCATTGCGGCTGGAGCGGGTAAGTCTGAGAACCTGGGAAGTGCCCTTCAATTTGAAGCGGTGGCCTGTCTGGCTGCTATCCTGGGTGCAGACAAAGTTGGTGCGAATCGAGTCATCTTTGAATCTGACGCGTCAAATCTGGTGCAAGCCCTCAAGAGCACAGACTACGACAAGTCTGTAATTGGTGTGCTGGTTAAGAAGGCTAGACGTCTTTGTACTTTAAATTTTGAATCCTTCAATTTCACTTTTAGCCGTCGCACCTGTAACAATGTTGCCCATGAGCTTGCAAAGCTGGGCGCAATTTCTGAGTCTGGGGACTCTTTTTGGGATGTTTCTGCTCCCAATTGTATTACTACTCTGATGGACAGCGATTTAGCTGTGCCAGTTTAATGGAATTCGCATGTTGATGTCAAAAAAAAAAAGCACTAACGAGCCGGCCCCACACCCACGTAGGGTGTGCGGCGCGCCCTCCGTGCCGACCTGGTCGGTGTATGTCCGCCTCCTCTAATGCAATCACCATACTGAACCCTGGGAACTGGACTCGCTGGCTGTGGGATGTAGGCCCATTAGGAGCCTATAAACAAAAATGAGTTGGTCGGGAAAACTATACCGACCCGAGCCGGTTTTCGAAAAAACAAAACCGAGTCGGTTCAGGCGGCGTGCGCAAAGCAAACCGAGCACAAGAGACGTCATGAACCTCTCCATCTTCGTCGTGTCAAAAAGAAGGAAAAGAATAAGAACAAATCTCCGTTCTCTCGCCGCCGTTCCCCATCCTCGTCGCCGCCGCCGCTCTCCCGAAGACGACGCATCGCCGCGACCAACAGACGTTCCTCGCCTCGCCGATAGCCTCCTACCCCCCCTCCTCCACGCAGGAGACAACATGGTACGATCCAGCCCTAATTCACCCCTCTCGATTTGACCTCTCTCGATCCCAAATCTTAACTTTTAGCTTCGACGATTGCCATATCGTTTCTCAACTCTTGGGGCGTCTGGGGTGGTCCGGCTGACGATCCTTTATGTCCCATCAGCCGACTCGGTTAGCTGACGAATTTGCTACTGTTTCTTCTTGCAGTCGACGCTCGCCGCGGCAAGAGCCGATAACTTCTACTACCCGCCCGAATGGACCCCAAAGAAGGTAGGCGGCGTCTCCGTCGGTGAATCGTGCAATCGCTTTTAGTTTGTTTTTAAGTTTTTGTGGCTGCTGATGTCGCTGTATTTCTGTTCCTGTTTGATTAATCAGGGTGGGCTGAACAAGTTCAATGGCCAGCATGCCCTCCGGGAGCGGGCAAGGAAGCTGGACCAGGGCATCCTCATTATAAGGTTTGGTTCATGTGAAATGTTACCTGTTTCCATATATGCTCTTACATGGCACGGTGATAAGAAGCTAAAAATGGGTATAACACGACGTCTTTTTCGTATGGACGATTGTGATGTGGATGTCAGGGTGGGGGTTAGTCGGGCAGGAGAGTGGAGTGAGTTATATGGGTTGATGAGGTTGAAAGGATGTTGAGATATGGATTGCGGTGTTCCTTGTACTTCTCAAAAAACCTGCTGCCTTGCTGTCTGTTTTTGTTAGTTTCATGGTCATAAAACAATTAGTCAACTAGTTAGTGTCGAGAACTGCGAATACCGTTTGATTATACTCCCTCCGTTCCATAATTCTTGACTCAACTTTGTCTAGATTCACATGTATCTAGACGTGCTTTAGTTTTAGATACTTGCAAATCTAGGCAAAGTTGTGGTAAGAATTATGAAACGGAGAGAGTACCTTATTTGGCCGTTTACCTGATTGCTGTCAGTGCTTGGCTTACATGTAAACCATTCTTCTGTCAAGTGTGGCATATATCTATCTGCATATGTTTTTTCTGGACATAGTTACATCCGTATGTGGTATAATGATTGTTCCGTTGATGCATGCTAGTCTTGCTGTTACCATCTATGCTTATTGTTGCATGGGCCTAGAAACTTCTCTTTTAAGTGCTTATCTAGCTTTGACTCAACTAGTTTGTTCTGTTCTGCAGATTCGAGATGCCTTTCAATGTATGGTGTGGCGGATGCAGTTCCATGATAGGGAAGGGAGTAAGGTTCAATGCTGAAAAGAAGCAAGTTGGAAACTATTACTCTACCAAGGTTTGTGTTGGATTTTAACATGTACTGAATCATCATTGCTGTTCATTTGAGTTATTCTTCTGCGTAAAGACATGCTGTCGGTCCATGAACTAGTATTTCATTCCTCATGTTTTTTTATTTCTGAAAGCCTCTTCCCATGTAATCAGAGCATATGAATTATGGTTTCATTACTTATTCTAGCTGAAAATTATGATGTATCTTCTAGCCGCAATACTGTGATAAGCTTAATCCCATATTTGGATGCCAATACTTGAAAAAAAAGATGGCCTTAAGCTCCGCCGTGCATCCTTAGAACTGACATATTAGTTGATCTTTATTATCCTCAAATGATCAGTTTTGCACATATAAGTCACATGGCTAATCAGAGAAAAGAATAGGAAGGTGATTTGGTAAAGTTTGGAGAAAATTTCATGTTTTTTGTGAATTATGGCAGTATTAAAGCAAGATTGAACTGAAACAACATTATGCATGAATAGTATGTTGAGGTTACGAACCAAACGGCCTCATGCCTTGCAACCTGATTTTTGTGTTAGAATATAAATGTATTGTATATTGTACACAGCTATTGTTTTGACAAAATCAAGATTCTGTGAGATATTTTTGATTACTCCAAGGGCAAGTTTGTGGCTGGTAGACTATGTTGTGCTGTGGAATCTAGTCAGTAGCTAGGGGATTATGTACTAATTCCATGATTTTGCTGTTGTACCTAAAAAGATGCTTTCAGTTAACTGTTATGTCCATAAATAGAAATAAAGAAGTGCATTGTTCTCACAGATAGTTTTTATAATGCACTGTCATCTCATGTATTATATCCAACATTTAGTTATGTTCTTTAGGCTTTTCCTTGCCAAAATGTTTCTGCTATATTGGTTTTCAACTAATTGGTGCCAATTAGTTAACATGAAGAAGTCCATCCTGTTGTCCTCTGATTTTAAAAACTAAAGAATCCTATGTTTTCCTTTTGAAATCTAAAGGCTAGTACCGTATTTTGTACTTCCTATTGCATTTTATTGTGTACATTCACAAAAGAGGATTATGGGAAATCATAAAATGTTTTAGGGCTCGTTTGGCACCCATCATAATGAAATGAAATTACATGATGATATCATTTCATTTTGCCAAATCCACTGAAATGACAGGGTACCCAATAGGTATTAAGGTTAGGCATGAGATGAAAAACCATGGAATTCCAAATGAATTCCGTAACCAATTCCGTGGCAGCCAAACAAGTAAATGTTAGAATCATAAATGAATTCTTTGATTCCAGCCCCAAATGATGGGAGCCAAACGAGCCCTTAGGGAATTTAGATGTTTTTCAATAAACGTTTCGATTGTGGAAAGTTACGGTAGCTTTAGATGAAGCAAAAAATTTCTGTTGTGTAGTATTATGGTCTGAAGATTCCTACTTGCATATTGCCGAATAGCTTTGTATGCTGCTTCCCTAGTCATACTAATAGTATTATTTGAAAATAATGTCATGTACTTGCTTCTGCTAACGCTACAATGTTGTGTTAAAAAATCTCAAATACGTTTTAATGACCTAGAGCTGTAACATTTTCTGTGTTTATTCCCTGTGAAACTGCATTACCTTTTCTATTCCACATTTCTAAATTTTTCTAATACGTCCTGCTTAAATCGTTTACCTGTATGTATGTATCCTGATATTGTTCTGTGACTGTTTCCTGTGTTAGATATGGAGCTTCACTATGAAATCAGCATGTTGTCAGCATGAAATAGTCATACATACGGATCCGAAGAATACTGAATATGTTATAATCAGTGGTGCTCAGCGCAAGACTGAGGATTTTGATGTTGAAGATGCAGAGACCCTGCTGCTGCCTGCAGATGAAGGTTATAACACCTGTTCCAATTTATTTCTGCTTATGGATTCATTGTTATCAAATGCATAATGTTTTATTGTACTTCCTGCAGAAAAAGACAAGCTTGAGGATCCTATGTATAAGCTTGAACATCAGGGAGAGGATATTCGGAAGAAGAAAGAAGAGGAACCAGTTTTAATTCGGCTTCAACGGCTCTCTGATAGCCGGCATTCTGATGACTATGCTCTGAACAGAGCTCTCCGCGACCGCCTTAGGGTCATCCAATGAATTCCTATATAATAATTCATCAGCAATTTATTGAATTGTCAAGATTCTTATCCACCTGTTGTCCTATTAATGTAGAGCCAAAAGAAGAGAGTTGCTGAAGAGAAAAAATCAGCAAGGAAGATGGGACTTGGAGTACGGCTTTTGCCACCATCTGCAGCAGATGCTGCTGCAGCAGCTTCTGTGAAGTTTGGCTCAAAATTTGAGAGGAGCAGAAAAAACAAAAGAGCAGCAATCAAAGCTTCCTCCATCTTCCCGGAGTCATCAAGCTCTGCTTCAAAACGCAAACTAGACATTGCATTGAAGAGCCGGAATATTAAAGCCAGTGCAGCGTCTTTGCTGATGGCGGGCAGAGTGAAGCCGTCGTCTTGGCAGAGCGCTGGGTCTGGAAGTGCAAGGACTCTTGTCCCGATTATGGCGAGGCGCAAGTAGCTACACTTTGCACAATCAAGAAGCTTGCCCTGTAAAATCTGTTTATCAAGTGGCTGAGGTTGTGACATCATTTGTGCTGTAGAATCAATTTACAGTTCTTGTGTATGTATACGAAGATGGCCGTGTTTTATTTTCATGACAGCAACGATGTGCTTTCTGCATCATAATATGGAAAACTGTGTTGCTTGTAATTGATGATTATGAACTGCCTGCTTTATTATAATGATGGAATCACATAAATGCCATTGAACTAAACTTGCATGCCGTGTACGCTTGGAGTGTAACCTCGGTTGTGTATGTATATGAAGATGACCGTGTTCTGTTTTCACGACATAAACGATGTGCTTTCAGCATCATAATATGAAAAACTGTGTTGCTTTTGCTTGCAAGTGATGATTAGGAACTGCTTGCTTTTCACTCCCGCTTTATTATCATAATGGAATTGACATAAATACCATTGAGCTGAACTTGCAGCGCTAGGATTGGGAGCAATGAAACCATGACATGTCTACAGGAACAACCGATGGAGACGCCATTCCGTTTGTGTTCCTGCTGAACCGATGGAGATCCCAAGCCTTCCTCGTATAGGCCTTAGGTGCAGGCGTGTATCATCGGCGTATGTTGCCTAACCTTCTTGACCAACATTAATCAAATCAAATCACCAAGCACATCAATCACAACCAGAAAGCCCTCTAGAAGTATAGAACTTGTGGCTTGTTGGAAATTAGCCCTCTCCTCTGACCGTTTCAACGTTTTGTCGCAAGGAAAATTGCAATTAAGAAAGCGAAATTTTGTGCGGTGAGTGTGAATGGCTTGACACTGCTGATGGTGCCCGCTTGACCTGAACATGGCACCTCACTAATTCGTGCGTGGAGCTGATCAGTTCACGAACCAACATCACCTGTTATCCCAGCAGACCGCAACTCGGCTGTCTGCCAGTTGTGCCTCTCAAAGTCAAAATCTGGGCGTTGGGTGAAAGCCAACAGTTCCTTCGAATTTCGAAAGTGAGTTAACCCTTAACAAATACTCACCATGTACCTTCAGTTTCCATTAGAGCGCCCGTCTCGTACCTGCTGCTAAAGCTTCGCCAATTGACCCACCCACAACAGGTACCCTCGAACAACCTGTACACTGCAAACGAAAAACCAAAAGAAATCCATGAACTGCGTCAATCGTTAATCACGATTGAGCCACTGTAAAGATCAGCAAGTTTTGCCCGGCTTCTAAGCGAGTGTCCAGCTAGCGTCTAGCGAGTAGTAAAACCTCAATCACACGCTTCCGTGAAGGCAAAGTCAGTAGCACACTAGCACCGGCCCATTTACCCGTCCGTCTCCGCGTCCGGGAAAGCCGGCGGGAGCTGGAGTCCATCCCGCTCTAACGCCAGCTCGACCCCGCGATCCGGAGCTGGATTACGCAAGCGTCATCAAACTCAGTCGACGACGACGATCGATGAAATAATCAATCGAGCCCAGCGATAGGAGTCCCGCGGAAGCAACTCCCCCCTCTTAACTCCACGCCCACGCACTGCATTTCGCCTCAACGCCCATAGCCATTGTCGCAAGCTTCCCCAGCTAGCTAGCTCCCTCTGCCTAGCGTAAGCGTAACTACGTACGTTCGTCCTGCTCCTGCACTACAGCCTTCCCTTCTGGCTAGACATTTCGATCGTAGCTTCTATCTGCAGGCTAGCTAGCTACCTTGTCCTGCCCCATCGTCCATGACTCCCCTCGCCTGCAGCCTGCCCGGACGGTGGCCATGAGACAACCTCGCGCCGCCGCCGTCGTCCTCCTCCTGTGGCTTGCCGCTCTCACCCTCGTGTTCCACGGCTGCCCCGGCTGCGAGAGCCTGCTCGGCGGCGACCGGAGTTCCGTCTTTCTGGCAAGGAAGATGCTTCTCGCCGTGGAGACCCTCCACGTCTCGTCAGCGCCCACTGGCGCTCGACGGCAGGATCAACAACGGCATCATCACCACCACCACCACCACCGACAGCATCGACGGCCCCAGGGTAAATGGAACTGGCAGGGAATTCCACCGTCTGCTGCTGCTTCTGCTGCTGGGAACGGCGATAATGCCCGGTATGGCTCGGAGAAGAGGCTGGTGCCGACAGGCCCGAATCCCTTGCATCACTGAGGTCGACGGACCTCGTGCATGCATGGTCCGGGCTTTCATGGTGGTCAATTGCTTGCTGTTGAGTGGCGCGCTCACAACCGTCTTCTTGTGTTTGATTGGGTCTGCGCAGTAGTGGTATTCTTTGATTGTGATTCGACGCAGAGAGCACATAATCGCTGTGATCGTTCGTCGCAAGCATGTGCCTAGTAGCGGCGGTTTTCCATGTACTTACTTATTCTGATCAGAAGCTGAGATAAACCCAAAGTTTTACTAGCTATACAGTACATATACTAGTACAAGTTATGTTGTGGAGGATCCGTTTCTTGTTTCTTCTTATTTTCTGTTGCTAGTTTGTTCATTCTTTGAGTCCTCTATACTACATGATCAAATCCTGGCATGAATAATAAGATGAATCCTCTATACTACATGATCAAATCCTGGCATGAATAAGATGAATAAATAAATATGCAGGTGGTGGCATTGCAAGTACTGTAACTTTGCAGCGGATTTGTTGGGGAATTGATGCATGCATGCGCCCCGGCCGTTAAGTGCGTTGTACGTTCGCAGGAGCTATAGCTAGACGATAGATTGGCTGTAAGAATCCGTGCAAAAGAGCTACTAGTGGAGTAGCTGCGACGGCACGGCATCACAGCATATGATAATATGGGGTACAATGGCACAGATCACCATGTATACTACTCTTTTCCCTGGGTCTTGATACGCATGATAGTTTTGGCACTAAGTGCATGGGAGACTGCAGAATAATCGGGTTTGACTTGGAGCCACATGATGTAGCGAGCGGGCATACGCACTTGGCACATGCATCATATGCACATGAGGCTACCTGCCTAAGTGGTACTTAAAAGGGAGAGTTAACTTGTATGGGTGATGAGTTTTTTTGCGGGTGTATGGGTGATGAGTTGTGTTTACTAATGTGCTACTCCCTTCGTTTAAAAATATAAGATGTTTTAGTTTTATGAAGCAAATATATCTAGACATCTTTTAGTGTATACGTTCGCTTGAATCTATACACTAAAAGATGTCTGAATACATTAGCTTCACAAAGCTAAAACATCTTATATTTCTAAACGGAGGGAATAGTACGAAATATACCATGTCAAATAAGGTGGCATGGAATAAGTAGGGATCAGGGGAGAATGATGCGACATTGTGCCAAAGTCTGGATGCAAGTGGGCAGGTCTGTAGGATGCCCGCCTTTGGCCGCATCAGCCGCAAGGATGACACGCAGGATTTGCAGGTGCCCACTTCCGCCATGCATGCATGCTAAGCAGGTTTAGCAGGTTAGGCGGATGTTTTGCTAACTGCATAATTAAGGCTTTCGGGACTTCCATATGTGCCCTCCACTCTGAAACTCTACAACAGGGAGCAAAATTTAAAGGCAGCCATAGTACGTATATATATATATGCAAAATAGCCTGCTACCACCGGTGGTAGCTACATACCTAGCATCCACCATTAGATTTGCTATAGAGAGCATGAGATTTTCTACCGGGAGCACAAGAATTAACAGACGGAAGCAACGGCGTTTTCGCATGGCATGGCTATCAGGTGACTTCGGTAGGCCAACTCGGTTTCACTTGGCATGTCTACTAGGTTACTTGAGTAGGCAACTTGGCATGTCATCTCCGAGATCACCACACGCACTAGGTTACTTGGGTAGGCAACTTGGCAGCAATGCGACAGAATAGATAATAGGGAAAAACAATCGGATCATTTTTGTGTGTGTGCTGGGTCAGCGTTTAGGGTAGGCAACTTGGCATGGCATGTCTACTAGGTTACTTGGGTAGGCAACTTGGCATGGCATGTCTACTAGGTTACTTGGGTAGGCAACTTGGCATAGCAACTTGGCATGGCATGTCCGAGATCACCACGCGCACTAGGTTACTTGGGTAGGCAACTTGGCATGGCATGTCCGAGATCACCACGTGCACTAGCCATCCACGGTTGCCTTTCCAAGTATCCTTTCTAAAGCAACATATGCATGCAACAAACAGAATCTTTTTATCCGTTATCACCAATATGATCATGCTCTCTACATCACATGCGGTAGGAATAGTATGCTCCCACAATCCAAGGATGATACATACATGCATAGCTACCACCGGTGGTAGGAGGACCGATGGTAGCTATGCACCCACCATCCACCATTAGATCCTCTATAGGGAGCATGATATTTTCTACCGAGAGCACACGATTTAACAGAAGAGAAAGCAACGGCGTTTACATGCATATCTCCATCTCTCACCACCTCTCAACACAGCCACCCCAACACACATACCATGCAACCTATTGGATTATCCACCCAAACTAACCACACACACACACACACACACACACACACCTACTACACCATCCACTCAACCTATCCATCCAAAGTCACCACACCATCGAACCATACAAACAAACCATCTCATCTCACCACTCCCGCCAAAACTACAGATATGGCTTAGCAAGATGGCTATATCACATGGCATGTCCATATGGTGACTTCGGTAGGCTAACTTGGTTTTGAAATGGCGGGAAGGGAGAGAAAAACTACTCCTGCAAAATAATAAATCCATTCAACGCTACTCACCGGCTTAGCAAAACGGTAAAATCACATGGCATGTCTAGGTGGTTACTTTGTTAGGAGAGTGTGCAAGGCAACTAGGCATGGCATTCCCGAAATCACCACATGCTCGGTTAGGAAAATATGCAAGGCAACTCAGCAGGTTACTTGGTTAGGAGAGTGTGCAAGGCAACTAGGCATGGCATGTCCGAAATCACCACCTGCCCGGTTAGGAAAATGTGCATGGCAACTCGGCATGGCATGTCCCAAATCACCACCTGCTCTAGCCATCCACGGTTGCCATTCTAAGTAGCCATTCAGAAGTACCATATGCATGCAACAAATGGAAGCATTTTATCCGTTATCATCATCATCTCCTGCTCTCTACATCGCTTGCGGTAGGAATATCATGCTCACACAATCCAAGGACTATGCATGCATGCATAGCTACCACCAGTGGTAGCAAATCTGCGTTGTATATATATATATATATATATATATATATATATATATATATATATATATATATATATATTCACAAACCCCTCTTTAGGCCTTGTTCGGCAGGCGTGTTTTGATTGTGTTCGTCGTGGGTTAGCCCGGCCCAGAGTAAAACCACCCCAAACTCTAACCAGGTCGTTCGGTGGGCCGGTGTTGGACGGGCTCAAACCCACAGACCCTCTCGATACACGTCGGGTGAGGTAGGGTTGAGGGGGATCAGAACAGCTCGCTCCTCCTCGCGTTTCTGGCTGGCGGTGCACTCTTCTTCTCCTCGCGGCGCTGCGGACGGACGGCGCCGACGACGCCGGCTGCTCCCCATCGAAGTCGGCCGCTCCCCATCGAAGACGCCATCTGCTCCCCTCGAAGACGCCGGCCGCTCCCCATCTTCATCTCCTCCACCGGCCCCTCCCACAATAGGAACTTTTTGTTCCAATGTCGCCGACCTCCACCACGCCAAGATCGCTCCTCCCTTCTACTCCGGCAGAGCTGGATTTGTTCGCAGTAAGACCTATTATCTCCATCCCCATGGTCTCATTCTTGTAATAGGGTAGGGTTCTTGTTCCTGTACTAGGGTTCTTGACCACCATGATGAGTTGACCGCTAATTTTGTAGAGTTGATCTCATAATCGAGCCTCTGATAAATATATTCAGTTTGTATAGTTGATAGATATTGTAATCAAGTATGGTAAAATTGGATGTGAGAAACTATCAACTCTTTCCTTTTATTTAGGGACACTTATTTGGTTAGCTTGTGGTACACTGCTGAACCTGAACCTGCGTTTAAATGGTGCATTGTGTTTGTTAGCTTTTGGCCATATTGCCTTTTTCTTTCTTTTTTCTTAATATCTTGTGAGTTCTGAACTGATATTATAGAACTAAGACTCATGTATTTTATGTTGCTTCAAATCAGGTTATGTATTTTATGTTGCTTCATATGTTTAGCAGAGGAAGTATTTAGAAATGATATTATAGAACTGAGCATCAGCTGATTTTTGGGATTTTTAATTGGATTCATTTCATGCTTTCTACTTGTCGCTAATTCAGTATCATATTATCATGTCTTGCTGAATCGAAAATTGCCATGGTAATTCTATATCATATTATTGAGATGCCTATTTTTTTATAGGATCCTGCATCTTTCATTCCAGTGGGGTTTGGTGAGCCGCCGCCATCGTGGGACCCTGTCTGCACACCTGATTTTGGTATGTGCATTGGCTCCTTTTTGCTATTGCTTGCTATGATTTATGAAGTGTCTCTTATTGTTTATTGCTTGCTTGCTTTAAATTTTATTTCTTGCTTGCTTTTCTGTAGTGTTGAAATGAATCAACAAAGCCTAGAAATTGTTAGGAAGAGGAAGGCTGATGATGACGATGAGATGATCTTCTTTATCTTTCCAGCACTGTACTTCCATTTGTTGGGTAGTAGGGAAAAAACCAAATGCCATAGCTCCATCCTCTACGGCAAGAGAAGAGTTAAGGAAATTCTAGATGGGCATGTTAAAAACTGTCAGACAACTTTTAGGATGGAGCCAGAAATTTTTAGGTGGTTGGCATCGTACCTTAGGAATGAATGGTTGATAGTGGATAGTAGAATCAAGGTGGAAGAGAAGTTGGCCTTCTTTCTTTACATGCTATCACATAATGCGTCGTTTGAAGACCTACAACTGAAGTTTCAACATAGTGGTTCGACCTTCCACGACTACATAACAAAGTTCTTTATAAATGTTGAGTGGTGGCAGTAGTGCATTACATTTCTATGTATCTCAAGTTCTTTACAAAACATTTATCGGTGCGAAAGACGGGCTACTAAATCTAGTCTATTTTTAATTGTGTGTAGGTGACAAAAGAAGGGCTTCATGGAATCGTGGACTTGAAAAGGCTCTTGTGGAGCTACTTCATGAGCACAACAATCCTTATAATAGAAGCCAGAATGGGTGGAGCAGCGAAACCTGGAATATGATGGTTCGGATATTCAACTCTAGACACAAGCACGTGCATTTCACAAAGTCTCAAATTCAGGATAAGGAGAAGGATCTCAAGAGAGACTATAGGATGTTGAGGGAAGCACGGAAGCAAAGTGGCGTTGGGTGGAATGAAGAGCGATGCATGATTCAAGCCGAGCCACATCTTTGAGACAACTTGGAAGTTGTAAGTTCTTTTGTTCTGACCAACTCTTCTAATAAATTTGTTCATAAGTTTTCTTGTATTGACATTCACTTTATCTTACTCTTGAAGTCTTTTGGAAGGAGGATCAAGAAATTCAGAAAAAATGGATACTTTCCTCTGTATGATCAACTAGGAGCATTATATGAAAGTAAGTTCAATCATATTAACAATCACATGGTTTCCTACAATTGTTTGGTTACTCACATGCCCTTTGTAGGTCAAATAGCCGAGGGGAACTTCAACTTTACCTCTATGGCCGAGCCATCACAGAGAGAGGACGTCACAAACATAGAAAGTGATGATGAGCACGAGGATGAAAGAGAGCTGGAGAAAGAGCTAGGTGTAGATGATGAATTGCAAATGTTGGATCAAGTTGTTACTGCTGAAAGGAAGGATGATGATGATGAACCAGCCAATCAAACAAATGCTGGTGGTGGGACAAAAGATAAGCCTAAGAAAATTCTCAAGAAGCCGAAGAGAAGTCCTACAAAGAGTAGCGGAGATGCTCTGGTAGGAGTGATGCAAAGATTCGTGGACATCAAAGAAAAAGAAAGCAAGAAAGAAGATGTTGGAGACTTCTCAATTACCAGATGCATGATAGAGTTGAGATCATTGGATGGGGTCACACCAGATTTGAATGTCAAATGCTATGATGTATTCAAATGTGTCAAAAATTATGAGATTTTCATTAATGCTGTTGCTGAAAAAGACGGAAGTGCTCTAGCTTGGCTCCAAAGTCAAATAGGTACGCTTCGTATTGTTGTTCATACCAATCTATTTTTTGCATGCTTTTCATACTTTGATTTCTGTATTACCTTTTCATCTATTGTTCTTAACAGTCAGTATGCGTGTATTCTAGAGCTGAAACAATCAGTTGTGAAGGATAAAAGAGTTGATATTACACTAGTAACCTGTTTGTGAGGGTGATTGGGTAATCACTTTGGATTGTTAAATTGTTGTGCATATCTGAAACCTTCATTATGTATGTATCACTTAGTGCATGCGACGGAATGCCTATTTCAATGACTAGCACTTTCAATGTTGTGCATACCATGTTCAGCTATGCACTTTGTTTATTTTGGTGCCACTTCAGAATACTAACAACAGATGGGGATGCATTTATCATATTGTTTTCTGCATGATTATAGTGTGGCTGCTGTGTTGATTCATCTAGGTGCATCACTATTCTTTATAGGAACCTGCAAGATAACTGCATCTCATTTTGATACTTGATAGATAGTGGCCACGTTATGCATCACTATTCTTTACAGCCTGCAATATAACTGCTCCAATGTTCCTAGTTCATGTGCTAGTTGATGAATAACTCACTGATAATTGTATGCTACAGTTCACTATGGACGCCCTTTCTTATTTATTTTAATAATCTATTTTTGTTGTTCCTTTTAGGATGAGGTTGCTAAGGTCAAAGCTACTGACACGGAGTGGAACAATACCATGATCTAAGACATTGAATAAAATGAGTTTGATGCCTTCTTAAAGTGGCTCAGTGTGTTGTAGAAGTTAGTTAAATTATATTTGCACTTTTATGTTCCGTGTGATGTTTGTGGTGCCAATAAATCTCGTGGAGATCGCGGTTCTGATCCGGTGTGCACTGTTCCATTGGTAGTGTCAGAAAACTAGTATTTTTAGCTGAAATACTTGTCAGATTGCTGGTTGTAAGTATGCGATCAGTAGCTCATGAAATTATGTGATAAAAGTTCTTCTCTTTTGGATGTTGGATAATGATTTTGTGACTCTTTTTGTTCATCTGCTATAAAAACTGTATCTTTTATAAGATAGCTTGAGTTGCCTTACCAAATAGTTGGATAATGACGGATGTATCTGTGTTCAAATCCTGCCTACCAAATAGAGTTGTAAAGAGAGAGGATTATAGGGGATTAGAATGGAGTGGTTTTTGGGGGATTGGGTGACACACGTAAAGCTGAGAATGGTCAGATAACTAAACCATACCTCAATCGAACCCACGTGAGCAAACTCCACGCCCGAACCTAAACCAAACCCATTTTATATTTACGTCAGCCCAACCAAAACTAAACTTGATGTATTTTTTAGCCAAACTGAACTAAATCAAGTCTCCATCTGTGGGTTTGAGCCAATCAGGGAAATGGGTTTGGAACTGTTTGATCAACTGGGTTTAATTATTATAGCTTACGACGATTGCATCTACCGGTCCACCGCATGCAAATTCATGTTGCATGCACACCTCGGAACTATCAGCACGTATACGGTATACGTACACTAGCCATGCCAGCAACTAGCTAGCTAGACGGTGATGCGAGCTCTGCTGGACGCGATGCGAAGCTAGGAACCAATCCAATAACCGGGCCGGAACCATAGTTACGTACTGTTACGAACCGACTTGTTTGGACCCAGATCCAACCATACCCAACTCTTAATTCTCTAAGTCCAAACCAAACCAAACCGTTAACAGTTTAAGACCATGGCAACCTGAACCAAGTGAACCCACATCGGAAACCCAAACTGTTTGGTCCGGTTAATACAAAACCATTCTCAGATTTAGTGACACGAGTGGTTTCACCCAGTCCCAGAGTGGTTAACTCGACTAATCCACTTAGACCCACTCATACCGAATAGGGCCTTAAAAGATTCCTAAATAACTACTTTCTCTATTTCATAATATAAACCTTTTTAGCAAGCTAAAACAGCTTGCTAAAAAAGCTTATATTGTGGAACGGAGGGAGTATTCAGGAACCCCCTGTTTCAACCCACCAGCCTACCAAACCCGGACCACTTCGTCCAAGTGAACCGCATGTACCCTCATGGACGGGACCACCCCCACACCTATCTCCCTGGCCACCGACACCCACCTACCCCATGTACGGGACCAAATCCCCATCGCTGCACATGCGCGGCGGGTGACCACCATGCCTCCCCCTTTCCCTGCCCGGCGCCGGCCACTGAGCCTCTCTCTCCCACCTTCCGGCCAGCGGCCCTCCTTCCCCACCTTCTGCCGGCTGGGGCGCCCCCAACCTTCTCCCTCCTCTGCGCGTGGTACCTACCCCAACCATCTGCTTCTCCGGCGGACCGCCATGGCCCCGTTTGAGCTCCAGCGCGGTGCCGGCGGGCCACCCTCGCCCCTTCCACAACCTCCGCTTGTCTCCCCTACCCCCGTCCGCTCAGTCGATTCAGCCCGTCGGCGCCTTACCTTCCCTTGCAACGGGCGGTTCCGAGTGGCGCCTCACCTCCCCACTGCAGCGCACGGGTTCTGTCGGCGACTCACCTCCTCACTACAGAACGCGGGTCCCGACGGCGCTCCCGTACCTTGCATCGTGCAGATCCCCGCGGTGCCCCCGTCCCCTATCGCGTGGGCGTCTCGACCTGGCGTCGAGAGCTCCCGCTGGCGCCGTGGACTCCAGCATCGCATCGAGCTCCCGCCTGGCACGCCTCATCCAGTCCGGGCGCCACCGCATCAGGGGTTGCGTCCCCGGGGTCCCCTTTTGCCCACAGCAACAGCTCCGCACCTGAGAAATCGGGGGAACTGCCTGACGCCGGTGACCTCAAGTCCTGTTTGCGTGCCTCCGCGCTGGCGCCAGCGAGCAGCAGTCCTCGCGCCGGGAGTTTTTTGAAAGGAATATGCCCGAGAGGCAATAATAAAGTTGTTATTATATTATTCCATGTTCATAATAGATGTTTATTTCTCATCCTAGAATTGTATTAATTGGAAACATTAATACTTGTGTGATTAATAAACTAAAAGGGTTCCTAGTAAAGCCTCTCTTTTATACTAGCTTGTTGATTAACCGATGATCAAGGTTTCCTGATCATGAACATTGGATGTTGTTAATAACGGGGTCATATCATTAGAAGAATGATGTGATGAACACTCACACCCATAGTACGAATAGCAATACGATCAAGTCATCAAGTTCTTTGCTATATCAAACTCATACGAAATAGTTCTAATCCTCAGACCATGAGATCATGTTAATCACTGATACCGGAAGAGTGCTTTGATGATATCAAACGTCACACCGTCACAGGGTGATTATAAAGGTTGATTTGGGTATTCTGAAAGTATTAGTTGAGGCTCATGGATCAAGAGTGGAATTTGTCCGACCCGATGACGGGAAGATATTCTCTGGGCCCTTCTCGGTGATATTGCATTAGAATCGCTTGCAAGCATGTGACTAGGTCACAGGAATGCATTATCACGGAACGAGTAAAGAGACTTGTCGGGAACGAGATCAAACTAGATACGGTTGATACCAAATGATCGGATCTCGGACAAGTAATAATATCGCGAGACAAAAGAAATTAACTATATTCGTTACTGGTTCACACGATCACTAGTTCATCGTTGAGTAAGTGGGAGTCATCATGGATTTCCAGATCCCGCTATTGATTATTGATCGGAGAGGAGTCTCGATCATGTCCATGTTATTCACGAACCGTAGGGTGACACACTTAAGGTTTGCCGTCGTTTTTGAGTGGATACGATACTCCGATTGAATTACAGGACAGCATGAGGGTTATTTCAGAAAAGCACCGAAACTGTTTCGGATATCGAAATAACTCAAGGGTGTATTTGTTAATGTTTGTTAATTGAATGAATTAACAAATATTAAAGAAATAAAAATGTTTTATTAAATCAATAAGTGTGAATTTTAATTAGCATAAATGTCATGCATTAAAATGGGGGTTACCTCATGTTGATGAGGGGGTTACCACCATGAAGGGAATGAAGAGGGGGTTACCACCATGAAGAGGAGGAGACCCTCCTTGGCCGGCCACCCCTTGGGGGCTGCCCCTCCTCCTCTATATAAACCCCTCCCTCTCCTCCATGTCACACACTTCTTGATCCTCCCCTCCCTCGCATAGTTGCTGCCCAATTTCCGTCTCTGCTTAGCAAAGCTCTGCCGGAATTGTAGTTCGTAGTTCATACACTTGGAGAAGTGTGTGGTGGAGTGTCCGGCGAATCCCTTCTTCCGCTGCCCCGCTGGACCGAGGGCGTGGAGGAGTCGATGTCGAGCTGTACGTGTGACCGAGCACGGGGGCGCTGCCACTTGTGGCGCCGTGTACACGATCTTGTGATCGTCAAGTGAACCACTACGTCGACTACGTCAAGTGAACAACTACGTCGACTACGTGCGTCTACATCGACTCTCCATCGTCAACGTTTGTGCGGGAACATAATCCCCGCTTACGGTCGTCGAGGGTTAGTCTCCGTTGCTACCACCTCGTAGAGTATCTTGGCTAGTTTATGTGTTCTTGCGTAGGAAATTTTTTGTTTTCTATGCTACGAACCCATCAGTAGTATCAGAGCCATATCTATGCGTAGTTGGTATGCACGGCTAGAACACATGTGGATGTAGGCGTTGATGATCATGTTATTGCAATTTTTTTGTATTTTGGATCATAGTGGCATAGTGAGATTGAAGTTGCCCGAGACTAACCTTACGTGACCGCATTCACGAGACTTGTCCCACACTTGACATGCTTCGGCATATGTGGCTTTGCGGGTGTACGTTTCTCCCACTATAGTTATGATCTATTTTACAAATAGTTGTTAATAATATTTTTTATCACCGTTGTGGTTTCATGTTCGTAGGTAAGAACGGTTCTTCCTAGAAAGCCCCAAACCACGTAAAATATGCAAGACAAATTAGAAACGTCTAACTTGTTTTTGCAGGGCATGTGATGTGATATGGTTAAATTGTTTATGTTACAAATTGTATGCGATGATCCTTTTTGTAAGTTATAAACAACCGGCAGGAGCCATATGGTTGTCTTTACATTTAAATGGCCTGCGTGCCGAATATATATATCCAAGTGATATATTGTAATGGAGGAAGACAACCAAGGTGGCGCGCCATGGACCTTGGTGCTACGCCGGTGGAATGATGGAGATCATACCATGACGCACAAGATGGACATCGAATGCGTGAAGGACCATATCATATCACATTATATATGTATGTGATGTTTATCCTTTTATGCATCTTATTCTGCTTAGATTTGATAGCGCGGTAGCATTATAAGATGATCCCTCTCACATAAATATCAAGATAAAAATGTGTTCTCCCATAACATGCACCGTCAAGAAAGTTCGTCGTTTTGAGACACCTCGTGATGATCGGGTGTGATAGACTCTACGTTCACATACGACGGGTGTAAGACAGTTTTACACACGCAAATGTTATGGTTCTACTTGGCGAGCCTAGCATGTACAGACATGGCCTCGGAACACGAACCGAAAGGTTAAGCATGAGTCATATGGTTGATATGATGAACATGGTGATGTTCGCCTTTGAAACTATATCGTTGCACGTGATGATCGGTTGCGGTATAGTGGATTTGGTTCGTGTAGTCACTTAAGAAAACTAGGGGGGATGTTGTTTTTAAGTGGGAGTTCACGTAGAATTTGATTTAACCTGAACTCATTCTATTATGAACTTAGTCTAAATTAACTTTGCAAATAATTTGTAGATCATGGCACCACCTGCTCTTAATTTCAATGCGTTCATGGAGAAAGAAAAACTAGCCACCAACGGTAGCAACTTCACCAACTGGGCACTTAACTTGAGGATCCTCCTCAAGGCCTCTCAAAAGGGCTATGTGCTTGAGGCACCGCTAGGTAACCCGCCTGCAGAAGATGCTCCCGATGAAGAGAAAAATGTTTTTCTGACTCGTAAGGAGGACCACAGTTTAGTTCATTGCGGCATACTGTATGGACTTGAGCCGGAGCTGCGAAAACGTTTCGAGAACAGCAATGCTTATGATACAATGGGAGAGTTGAAATTGATCTTCGACTCCCATACTGCCGTAGAGAGTTATGATGCTTCAGAAAAGTTCTTTAGCTGCATGATGGAAGAGAACAGCTCCGTTAGTGAGCACGTACTCAAAATGTCTGGGTACGCCGATAAGCTCATCTCTTTGGGAATAACGATTCCCAATGAGTTGGGAATACATCGGGTTCTCCAATCTCTCCCACCTAGCTTCAAGGGCTTTGTGATGAACTACAACATGCAGGGCATGAGGAAGTCTCTCCCCGAGCTTCTCTCAATGCTTAAGACTACAGAAGTGGAGATCAAAAAGGAACATCAAGTGTTGATGGTCAATAAGACCACTAGTTTCAAGAAAGGTAGAAAGGATAATAAGTCCAAGGGTAGAAACAAGAAGGACGGCAAATCTGTTGCCGGTTCTGAGAGGAAACCCAAGGCTGGTCCTAAACCTGAAACTGAGTGCTTCTACTGCAAGGAAACGGGGCACTGGAAGCGCAACTGCCCAAAGTATCTGGCGGATAAGAAGAACGGGAAGATTAACAAAGGTATATATGATATACATGTTATTGATGTGTACCTTACTAGTGGTCGCAATAGCACCTGGGTATTTGATACTGGTTCGGTTGCTCACATATGTAACTCGAAACAGGGGCTAAAGAATAAGCGACAACTTGTGAAGGATGAGGTCACGATGTGCGTCGGCAATGGATCAAAAGTTGATGTGATCGCCGTCGGGACACTGCCTCTACATTTACCATCTGGATTAGTTTTAAACCTAAATAAATGTTATTTGGTGCCTGCGTTGAGCATGAACATTATATCCGGATCTTGTTTAATGCGAGACAATTATTCATTCCAGTCTGAGAACAATGGTTGTTCGATTTATATGAATAATATCTTTTATGGACATGCACCTGAGAAGAAAGGTTTATTTCTTTTGAATCTTGATAGTGATGAAACACATATTCATAATGTGAATGCCAAAAGAATTAAGTCAAATGATGATATAGCCGCATACATGTGGCACTGTCGTTTAGGTCATATTGGTGTTAAACACATGAAGAAGCTTCATTCGGATGGACTTCTGGAATCACTTGATTATGAATCATTTGAGACATGCGAGCCATGTCTTATGGGAAAGATGACTAGAACGCCGTTTTCCGGTTCAATGGAACGGGCGACAGACTTATTGGAAATTATACATACCGATGTATGTAGACCTATGAGTGTGCCGGCGCGTGGTGGATATCGTTATTTTGTTACTTTCACTGATGACTTAAGTAGATATGGGTATATTTACTTAATGAAACACAAGTCTGAAACGTTTGAAAAGTTCAAAGAATTTCAGAGTGAAGTAGAAAATCATCATAACAGAAAGATTAAATTTCTACGATCTGATCGTGGAGGAGAATATCTTAGTTACGAGTTTGGCGCACATATGAGAGAATGTGGAATAGTTTCACAACTCACTCCCGCTGGAACGCCACAACGAAATGGTGTATCCGAACGTCGTAACCGTACCTTATTGGATATGGTTCGGTCTATGATGTCTCTTACCGATCTGCCACTATCTTTTTGGGGTTATGCGCTAGAAATAGCCGCTTTCACTTTAAATAGGGCTCCATCTAAATCCGTTGAAACGACACCGTATGAATTATGGTTTGGAAACAAACCTAAGCTATCATTTCTAAAAGTTTGGGGATGCGATGTTTATGTGAAGAAACTTCAGCCTGATAAACTTGAACCCAAAGCGGAAAAATGCGTCTTCATAGGATACCCTAAAGAAACAATTGGGTACACCTTCTATCACAGATCTGAAGGCAAAGTGTTTGTTGCTAAGAACGGATCCTTTTTGGAGAAGGAGTTTCTCTCGAAAGGTGTGAACAGTAGGAAGGTAGAACTCGATGAGGTTATTGAACCTCCTCTTCATGAATTGGCGAGTGGCGCAGCGCCGGAAACCGTTCCGGTGGTGACTTCACCAAATGAAGTGGGAGCTAATGATGAAGATCATGAAACTCCAAAAGAGGATGCTACCAAACCTCGCAGGTCGACAAGAACACGTGCCACTCCTGAATGGTACGGTGATCTTATCGTAAATTCCATTGTTGAGAACGTATGATGAAGCAATGATGAGCCCAGATTCCAACAAATGGTATGAAGCCATGAAATCCGAAATGGAATCCATGTATGAAAACCAAGTATGGACTTTGGTGGAACTTCCCAATGACCGAAAGGCCGTTGAGAATAAATGGATTTTCAAGAAGAAAATAGACGCTGATGGTAATGTGACCATCTATAAAGCACGACTTGTCGCAAAAGGTTTCTGACAAATTCAAGGAATTGACTACAATGAGACTTTCTCACCCGTAGCAATGCTAAAGTCTGTTAGGATTATGTTAGCAATTGCTGCATTTTTCGATTATGAAATTTGGCAGATGGATGTGAAAACCGCGTTCCTTAATGGTAACATTGAGGAAGAGTTGTACATGGTACAGCCCAAGGGTTTTATTGATCCTAAGGATGCTGACAAGGTATGCAAACTTCAGCGATCCATCTATGGACTGAAGCAAGCATCCCGGAGTTGGAATCTCCGTTTTGACGAAGTTATCAAAGGGTTTGAATTTGTCAAAACTTATAGAGAAACTTGTATTTATAAGAAAGTGAGTGGGAGCTCTGTAGCATTTCTAATATTATATGTGGATGACATATTGCTGATTGGAAATGCTACGGAACTTTTGAAGAGCGTAAAAGATTACTTAAACAGTAAGTTTTCGATGAAAGACCTTGGTGAAGCGGCGTATATTTTAGGCATCAAAATCTATAGAGATAGATCAAGATGCTTAATTGGGCTATCACAAAGTACATACCTTGACAAGATTCTAAAGAGGTTTAGAATGGAGGATAGTAAGAAAGGGTTCTTACCTATGTTGCAAGGAAAGATCTTGAGTAAGACTCAAGGTCCGACTACAGCTGAAGATAGAGAAGAGATGAATAAGATTCCCTATGCCTCTGCCATAGGCTCTATCATGTATGCCATGTTATGTACAAGACCAGATGTGGCACATGCTATTAGTTTGACTAGTAGGTACCAATCTGATCCAGGTTTGGAACACTGGACGGCGGTCAAGAATATCCTTAAGTACTTACAAAGGACTAAGGATATGTTTCTCGTATATGGCGGTGAAGAAGAGCTCGTCGCAAGTTGTTACGTCGATGCTAGCTTCGACACTGATCCGGATGACTCTAAGTCTCAATCCGGGTACGTATTTGTTATGAATGGAGGAGCGGTAAGCTGGAGAAGTTCCAAGCAAAGCGTGGTGGCGAGATCAACAACAGAGGCGGAATACATTGCTGCTTCAGAAGTAGCGGAGGAAGCAGTTTGGATGAAGGAGTTCATATCCGAACTAGGTGTGGTTCCGAGTGCATTGGATCCAATGGTTATCTATTGCGACAACAATGGTGCCATAGCCAATACTCAGGAGCCAAGGTCTCACAAGAAATTCAAGCATGTAAAGCGCCGATTTCACTCCATCCGTGAGCATGTCACGGATGGTGATGTAAAGATTTGCAAAGTACACACGGATCTGAATGTGGCAGATCCGCTGACTAAAGCTCTCCCCAAGGCAAAACATGATCAGCACCAGAACTCGATGGGTGTTAGATTCATCACTATGTAATCTAGATTATTGACTCTAGTGCAAGTGGGAGACTGAAAGGAATATGCCCGAGAGGCAATAATAAAGTTGTTATTATATTATTCCGTGTTCATAATAGATGTTTATTTCTCATGCTATAATTGTATTAATCGGAAACATTAATACTTGTGTGATTAATAAACTAAAAGGGTTCCTAGTAAAGCCTCTCTTTTATACTAGCTCGTTGATTAACCGATGATCAAGGTTTCCTGATCATGAACATTGGATGTTGTTAATAATGGGGTCATATCATTAGAAGAATGATGTGATGAACACTCACACCCATAGTACGAATAGCAATACGATCAAGTCATCAAGTTCTTTGCTATATCAAACTCATACGAAATAGTTCTAATCCTCAGACCATGAGATCATGTTAATCACTGATACCGGAAGAGTGCTTTGATGATATCAAACGTCACACCATCACAGGGTGATTATAAAGGTTGATTTGGGTATTCTGAAAGTATTAGTTGAGGCTCATGGATCAAGAGTGGAATTTGTCCGACCCGATGACGGGAAGATATTCTCTGGGCCCTTCTCGGTGATATTGCATTAGAATCGCTTGCAAGCATGTGACTAGGTCACAGGAATGCATTATCACGGAACGAGTAAAGAGACTTGTCGGGAACGAGATCGAACTAGGTATGGTTGATACCAAATGATCGGATCTCGGACAAGTAATAATATCGCGAGACAAAAGGAATTAACTATGTTCGTTACTGGTTCACACGTTCACTAGTTCATCGTTGAGTAAGTGGGAGTCATCATGGATTTCCAGATCCCGCTGTTGATTATTGATCGGAGAGGAGTCTCGATCATGTCCATGTTATTCATGAACCGTAGGGTGACACACTTAAGGTTCGCCGTCGTTTTTGAGTGGATAGGATACTCCGATCGAATTACAGGACAGCATGAGGGTTATTTCAGAAAAGCACCGAAACTGTTTCGGATATCGAAATAACTCAAGGGTGTATTTGTTAATGTTTGTTAATTGAATGAATTAACAAATATTAAAGAAATAAAAATGTTTTATTAAATCAATAAGTGTGAATTTTAATTAGCATGAATGTCATGCATTAAAATGGGGGTTACCTCATGTTGATGAGGGGGTTACCACCATGAAGGGAATGAAGAGGGGGTTACCACCATGAAGAGGAGGAGACCCTCCTTGGCCGGCCACCCCTTGGGGGCTGCCTCTCCTCCTCTATATAAACCCCTCCCTCTCCTCCATGTCACACACTTCTTGATCCTCCCCTCCCTCGCATAGTTGCTGCCCAATTTCCGTCTCTGCTTAGCGAAGCTCTGCCGGAATTGTAGTTCGTAGTTCATACACTTGGAGAAGTGTGTGGTGGAGTGTCCGGCGGATCCCTTCTTCCGCTGCCCCGCTGGACCGAGGGCGTGGAGGAGTCGACGTCGAGCTGTATGTGTGACCGAGCACGGGGGCGCTGCCACTTGTGGCGCCGTGTACACGATCTTGTGATCGTCAAGTGAACCACTACGTCAACTACGTCAAGTGAACAACTACATCGACTACATGCGTCTACATCGACTCTCCATCGTCAACGTTTGTGCGGGAACGTAATCCCTGCTTACGGTCGTCGAGGGTTAGTCTCCGTTGCTACCACCTCATAGAGTATCTTGGCTAGTTTATGTGTTCTTGCGTAGGAATTTTTTTGTTTTCTATGCTACGAACCCATCATTTTTTTTGCTGCTATGAGGTGAGCGAGTTCTGTAAAAAGTAAATAAAGAAGTCCAGATAACCCCCTAACTATCAGGTTTGGGGCAGAGGACCCCCCTAACTATCACCTGGAGCACTTAACCCCCCTAAGTATACTATACCAGTTAATTAACCCCCTCCCAGCGGTGAGGCTGATGGCTGTTTTGGAGGGCGGTTTTTTAGTCCACATGTACAGATGCGGTTAAGGAGGTGGCAGCTGGTCTGGTCGATGGAAATAACCTGGTGTGGTTGAGCGAGATACCAGTATACCACACCACCCAACCTCCGCGCCTCTGCTCCGCTCTCCGCGCCTCTGCTCCCCTTGCCGTGGCGCTGCTCCTCTCTCCGTGCAGCTACTCCTCTCAAGGCAGATGATCGGTGGCTGGAGTTGAAGATTCGAGGGCGGCTGAACTAGCAGTGCAGGTTCATTTATTTTCCCCCCAAAGAAGGAACTCGTTGACCTCTTTCTGTCTGGACAAAGTCGGCCTGATGTTGGGGCGAGGGTTCGCCCTGGGGGTTAATTTGGGGATGGAATTGTCATACACTGTCAAAATTCGGCAATAAAAGTAGCCAGATGTTGCCAAATGCTGTCAGAATTCAGAATAGATTTCATACAAAAACTACACCCAATTACACGCAACATCTATCCAATATCGATGCATGATACTTCAGTACATTCCATTGAAATGTATACTCCCAATCTCTGCAATTTACTAGAGGAAACATAACAGACCCAACTTGATAAACTCTGATTATTCAATACAATAGAGGATATATTAAAGGATACAGAAAAAACCCAACTACTGATTATGCACTACATTACAACCCAACTTGATAAAATCTAAGTATGAATGCAATACTTCTCTCAACCCTACACGGTAGACTGCAATTCTGAATCTTTTTTCAGTTTCTACTTCAGCCCAATCATCTCCAAACATGGTAGATAAGAGCCAGAGGGGCAGGGAGCAGGGGCACACTCGGACGCAGCGGCGGTACCGAGAGCCAGAGGGGCAAGAGCAGGAAGCAGGGGCGCACTCCGCCACCGATCTGCGCCCTGGAGCCCATCGACCTCCATCGCCTGGAATCGCACTCTGCTGCAGTGGCGGTGCCGAGAGCTCGTCTGGAAGAGTGGCGAGAGATCATGGAGGAGAGCACGTGGGGGGAGAGCTCGCCCGTACGCCGCGGTGGTTTCGTAGGCTTTCGTGGGGACATATGCCACCATGGCCCCTGCAGGAAAAGAAAGGAAGCGACGGGCTCAACAGCGCCAAAATCAACCGTATTTGCCTACGTGGCTCATTACCACTGTCCACGTCAGGTAAAATAGCCATCAGCAGCCTCAGGGGGTTAATTAACTAGTATAGTATACTTATTAGGGGGGGGTTAAGTGCTCCAGTTGATAGTTAGGGGGGTCCTCTGCCCCAAACCTGATAGTTAGGGGGGTTATCTGGACTTCTTTCAAAAGTAAACTACAATAGCTAGTTTTCTCTATCGATGTATCTGTGAGCGACCAATCAAATGATACATCTCTACAAATTGTGCATGAGAGCTTTATGCAGATTATCCAGATCTGTTGTACGTGTGCGTGAATTTTTCTGTAAACTACCACGCAATTGTTTCGTGAACTACCACACCTTTTTATGTGAACTACTGCACGGAGGCTTTTCCTGATGTATTTTTATTCCCATGAACAGATCGCCTTGTTGGACAGTTCACTGAATTGTACCATGTTGAAGTTCATTTCAATTTTATTTGAAACAATTTCAATATTGCAGAAAAGTTCACTTGGTGTAGCGTAGTAGTTCATTATTTTTTTTCGCTCACTTGCCCCGTTTGGAAGTTCACATCTGTGTTAAGTTCAGTTCGTACAAGTGACTGTTTTCATCTAAAAAACATTTTAAAAATGCAGTTTAGAGTTCGTTTGAAAGTTCGCTTGCTCATCCCACATAGGTTCATTAGTCACTGTTTGAAAATTCACTTGCTACGTCAAACAAAAGTTTACTCCCCATAAAAACGGAAGTTCACTAAACCACTAAAAAAAGATAGTTCGCTGTTGTTTTCAATGAGAAAGCACAAAAGACATACGAAAAAACTAGCTTATGAAAGTTCACTTGTTTTGTCTGGAGATCTTTAGTTTGTCCTGAGAGTGGGCAGTTCACTTTTATGGAAAACAGTTAAATTCTTTCATGTGGATCAAAGTTCGTATTGTATTGTTAGAAAGTTCAATTTTAATTCTGGAAGTTTGAATCTTTTGCTTTTTCTTTTGGCAAGTTCAGTTGCATATATTCTGGAGTTCATTTCGTTTGGGTGATTGTTTCACTTTGTTCGCTAAATATTTTCAGTTAAAAAGCACAAGACACAAGACAGTAAGAAGTACTCCCTCCGTTCATAAATATAAGATGTTTTAGCTTTGTGAAGCAAATGTATCTAGACAAGTTTTAGTGTGTAGGTTCACTCGAATATACACACTAAAACTTGTTTAAATACATTCACTTCACAAACCTAAAACATCTTATATTTATAAACGGAGGGAGTAGCTACCAAAGTTCACTTGTTTTGTCGGAGGAGTTCACTTCGATAGTGGGTAGTTTACTTTTTTTTGGAAAAAGTTAGTCATCCATGTAGAAAATAGTTCACATTTTATTGTCTAGAAGTTCACTTTTTATTTCTGGAAGTTTGACTCGTTTGCTTTTTTCTATTGACAATTTGAGCTCGTTTTGCTGTTCTAAACTGTTGTGTTTTTATGTTGGAACTGCATGTGTTGCTATTCTTAACTTTTCCGATTCTTTTTGAAAAAACTGCAGGAGGCATGTGCATCAGTATGCAAGCGGGAAGTCAACCCTTTGGCTCGTGTATGTACGATTCAACTCTAAAAAATGTTTTTTGTGCACTACCCTTGAATAGAAGTTTGGTAATTTTAACTGACAAGTTAAATTGCATATATTTGGGAGTTCATTTCGTCTGATTACTGCCACTAATAATAAAGTTCACTGTTGAGGCGAGGAATCAGCTTCCTAGCTTCTTCCCCTAATATTTTGAACTGCCCGAGCTAGGCATTACTGTATGTGTATGTGTATTTCTTTGATTTTTATGGGACAGACAAAAGTTCATGTGTTTCTATTGACAAGTTCATATGGTGTCAGTTGTCATATCTTTCCATTGACAGTGAAACATGAAGTCGTGGTTCACTTCCTAATTGATTTTTGACCTTGTTCCTTTCCTAAACAACCTAACACGGAAGACTGTTCCTTTCCTAAACAACCTGACATGGAAGACTATTATTGTCAAACTGAAGTGGGTATGGATTTTAAAGTTAATATACAGTTTTTTATCTCTAGTTCTATTGTTTACTTATGATTTATGTTTTTCAAAATCCCCTTGCCAGCAATAAAAACCGAGTAGCAGACTAATTTTTTTCATTACCCAATGTACCTTGTCTCTATGGACTCCTCCATGTTTGCTAATGTGTGGCCACGAGCATGAACAAGCTCACATTTGTCCATCTGATCTGTTCACTTCTGTGTATCTAATATTCAGTTATATGTCTCCTGGGAGTTCAGTTATGGGTCAATAAAGCTCACTCAGTTCTTACAGTTCTCTTTTTCTTGCCGTGAAGTTCAATTCGTATGCTCTTGAAGTTCACATTTTATGTAAAAATCACAGAGATAGTATATTTGGACAAACTGCAATAGACTATTTATTTTGTATAGTTCACTTTTATTTGTGGTGAAGTTTAGTTCATCAAATTAGTTAGGTTGGTTTCCTGTGTTCGCAGCGGACAAGGATTATGATGGTTTAGCTACTTCTGAAGTTGAATTATCAGAAAACATTGCTGTAGGGGCATCACTTATGATGTTACAAATCATAACATGTTCTGAAAAATACACAGTGGAGTGCACCTGTAGGTAGCCGAAGTTTCACCCCATTTATTTAGTTCGTTCATTTAATTGTTCTGGCCTGTACGCCTAGTCTGCATGGTGCAATGAAAGGTATATATACTAATCTTTCTCCCACTCCCGATCATTCCTGTTTGTTCTTGGTCAATCTAATCTTTACTCTTGAATATTGATAACATGGGAACCAAAATGAGCCTTGTGTGATCTTATACAAGCCTGACAACTAGGCAGATTGGAATAAATGAAATGACTGCTCCAAATTCTTTTGTATTTTATTGTTGCTGGCCTCTATGTCTATGTTTTGGAGAAATACAAAACCAAATTAAGTGTGTGTTTAATAATGTTCTTTGTGGAAAGTCCAATTCAGAAGTCATGTAAGTTTATTTCATCTGCACAATCAATTCGTCTTGTTTAAATGTGTTCAAACTAGTCACTTTTATTTACTTTGAAGAAAGATCTGAACTTTAATTGAGAACTAACCATCAGACAATATAATTTATATTATTGTTCTCTCTTATCTTCTTTGCATTAGAGTCCATAGTTATATTGGTACTGTTTAACTCAGTTTTCGTGGAGGAAATGGAGATTACTTGGGCTTCTCATGCTGGCTGCAGTGAAGTTCGGATAAGATGTTAGACCAGTTCAGAAAGGTGGTTTGGATTATTGAGTTCACTTTATTATTTTGTGGCAGTTCACTTTACTATTTCCTGCGGTTTCACTCACTCAAATTCATTAGTGCACTCAGTATGATATAGCATATGAGTTCACTCATTAGGATTAAGAGAAATCTAATCTTCGTATCCACTCTCCAAATTAAACTATTGCATGAGTTGCAGGTTTTCTGGGCTTTCATGCTAACAAGAAAAAGACTGAAGACCACGTACAACTCCTCTCATGCTACACGTGAAATGGTTACAGGGAAGTGTGGTGGTTCAATCATTCAAAATCGACAGTCAACTTCTCTGCTAGCATGCAGCACTACACCTGCGCCTCCTGCCACCTACCTATTTCAGTGCAGGAAGAACTGCACCAGTTTAGTCACACACTGGAGGCAGTGCGGCCAATTTATGTTGCTAACTTGTTTTGATGTTTGTATACTTTTCTTTTAGTACAATTTCTGCTGCTATGTTTGTTTGGTTAATTTATTCACTCTGTTCCTTTGACCCTTGAAACTACAATCTGAAGTTAGTGGCTTTCTGTGAATTTCTCACCTCTAGCCAATAATTGTGCAGGACACCTACTCTGCGGTGCATAGTTGGTCGTGAAGTTTAGATGAATAACTTTGAAGTTCAGTGAAATGGAAGTGTGGAGTTTAGAAAGAGATTGTCTTTTGCGAAGTTTAGAAACATGCCTCGGCAAAAGCGTCATCTCTAGTTACTTTATGCTGTAATTTGTACTCCCTCTGATCGGAAATAACTGTCGATGATTTTGTACTAACTTAGTACAAAGTTTGTACTAAGCCACTGACAGTTATTTCTGATCGGAGGGAGTAGTCAATAAACTAACAAGTAGTTCCTTTTTGTTTTTTAATCAATCCCTGGGAAAAATATATATGAAGGTGTAGTGCCAGGGGATTGTAAAATATATTTCCAATTTATTGTGGAACGTGTTGAACATGGCTAGAGATTTAAACAAACTCGATTTATCATGAAGTTCACTTCACTCGCATCAGAAGTTCAACTCCTTTTATCGCGGAGTTCATGTTATCACAAAGTTTATTGTGTAATGAACCGTTCCCCGTTTAAATCAATTTTATTTTGACAAAAACTTCACTATTGTAATGACTCAGTGTTGTGAACTTCCTGCAAATCATTGGTGTACACGGATAGTTACAATCGTGTAGGAAAGTTAGCTTCTCAATTCTCCGTAGTTTGCAACACGGAAAAAATAAAGTAGACTAGTCGAAAACATCAAAAGAGGTATACTTAAAAATAAAATGTGATGAGAAATAAAACTAGTATTTCAATTTTTTGTGGCAAAAAAGAAGTTCAATTCATACCCATGAAATAGTTAACATTTTCTATCAAGTGTTTCCCTTTTCTAATTTGGGTGTTTAAAATCATTTGTTTTAAAATGCATTCTCTACTGAAGTTCACTCAATTAGCTTCAAAGGTCATCGTACACAAACCAGGAGTTCACTTAAAAATTCACATGAACTTTTGTATATATTTTATTTGTATTTACATCATGGTGTATTTGTACTGAGCCTCTCGGATCGAACTGAACTTAGAGCATCTTCACTGGCGGCCCCAAAATGCCTCTTGAAATGTCGTCGGCGCGTTATTTGGGCTCGGGGGCAAAACCGAGGCCACACTCGCGGCCCCAGAACGCTGCCGGTGCGTCCTGAGGCAAATAAATGAGTCGTCGCTTCCGGCACTGGCCCCTTCACGGCAGGATCCTCTCGGGAGTGCCGACAGCCCACGGTAGCTAGTAACTGACCGGGCGGGTCAACCTATTTTATGACGGCAGGAGGTTCACCTATCACCATGAATGGGCGTTGGTTCCCGAGGCATCGTAGAGCTCGATGGCCACGCGGTGACGCCATGCCTCCCACGCCGCTGCTTCAATGCTCTGAGCACGCCGCCTCGCTCTACAAAACACCCCCTTCACCGTCGCCCACCGCACTCGCCCCGCTTCCTTCAGTTAAATTTGCTGTAAAACTGTCTGAATCTTATAAAGTTTCCATGAAATGACCGTTTTGAATTTTTTTTGCAAAATGCGGGGCCACCGTTTTGGGGGGCGGTGGTGTGAGAGCCCGACCCCAATATTGAGGAAAGGCCTATCGGTCCTCCTAAAATGGCCTAGCCAGCGCACATGCTGGCTACAAATTTGGAGGCGCCGGCGCCGGTGGAGATACTCTTAAAGTTCAAGAACAGATGAAAATGAAACTTGGCAAAAAAAAAGAAACACTAGAAGGAATTCTGAATTAGCATATATAATGAACTTCTCCGAACTTTAAAGTGAGCTTTATATGTATACGAAATGAACTATTCCCTCTGACCCATATTACTCTTCGCTAATATGGATGTATCTAAACGTATTTTAGAGCTAGATACATCTGTACTAGCGAAGAGTAATATGGGTTGGAGGGAGTACTTTTTTAAAGGCAGACACGCATCAATACATACATATACTGTATTTTTTCCTAGGCCTGATACGTTTTGCCATAGGAACGAGAGAGAAGAAATTGGCAACATGAACTTCAGTTCGTAGCTCCAAACATGGCACAGACGGACGAGGAGAAGAAATTAATTTAAACAAGCAAACAAGCAGAAAGACTAACATGAAGCATTATTTGGACAAAATTGGCCGCACTACCTCTAGTGATGGACTGAATTTCCACACAGGAACATGAGGCACGAGAGATCAGACAGAGGAGTCGCAGATGCAACTACGCGCGCCAGTATAGAAGTGGACTGCCAAGGTGAACACCACCGCATCTCCAAATCCGGCTGGGAGTATACGCCCACTGCCCCACTTCCCTGGGACGGCGTGTGGGTCTCATCCTATCAGCGAGCAGGATAACACGGGGCAGTGCATGGGGATTATGTGCGGGGTAGTTCGGTGGTTTTTTACCAGCAGTGGCCCGGCCGGGAAAACACGAACCGAACAATCAAAGTTCACTTTTTCGTTGTTCAAAGTTCACTTACGTGTGAAAACAAGTTTAGAAGGTATTCAGGAACCAGTTCCTGAATAGCAGATATATATATATAGGAAAACATACATACCTCGGGGTATGTACAAAACATCACGTATTTTGTACGTATTGAGCATGGTGCCCAGGCACCTTGGTGCCCTGGTTATTTTACCTATATATATATATATATATATATACACATGGAGACTATTCTGTCATCGATGACAGAATAATATTCTGTACATATTTTGTACTGCTTACAACACACGTTTGTACTGCTTACGACACACGTTTGTACTGCTTTGTATGATAGAGTCGTACTGTTGCTTTGCAAATTTTAAACTACTTGTTTGTATCTACGTAGCTATTTATTTGAACTTCTAAACTGTTTAACGGAATGATGCAAATGATATACCGTTGGAAAGCTATAGAAAATCCGCAACTTTTTCATGTTGAAACTTTTTTCAAATTTTCAATAGTTTAAGTTTAATTTTGAAAATCGGAAGTATTCAAAAACACGTCTGAAACATATTTTTAGCTTATTTTCCAAACCACAAATTAGAATAATGCATATGATACGTCGTTGGAAAGCTACTGAAATTGCGCAACTTGCTTATCTCTGTGTATTTTTTCAAAATTTGTCACGGATTTTGAACAATTTTGAAAATACTGAAATTCGGATCTACTAAAAAACAGGCGGACTGTAATTTGAGCAGATTTTCTCAACCGTATGTCGGAATGATGCAAATAATATGGCGTTGGATAGATATGGAGCAGACGCAACTTTTTCGTGTTTTAAGTTTTTTCTAATTCGCCACAGTTTTTGAATAATTTTTTAAAATAACGAATTCAGAGATATCCAAAAAAGATGCAAGGTAATTTCACTTGATTTTTTTAACCGTTTGTCAGAATGGAGCAAATGATATACCGTTGGAAAGCTATGAAAAATTCGCAACTTTTTCGTTCCAAATATTTTTGCAAATTTCTTACAGTTAAAGAATAATTTATATAGTTTTAATGTCATATGATTTGTATTGTTCGCAAGTTAACACTTTGAAATTGAGAAACTATACTATTTGATTCTTTATGGAAAGCGGAAAGTACTGAAATTAAAGTTTTCTTATACCATACAAATGATTTGTGCCTACTGTAGAGGCGATCGGAGCTTAAAATGATATGATTTGCATGATATATGTCCATCCCGATAAAACAGAGTTTCCGTACTTCCCTGGATACGTCTTTCGTACTCTTTGTCATACGTTCTTATACTTCCCTACAGTGTTTTTAGAACTTTTCAGTAGAACAACGGTAACTTTATTATATGATGTCATTTCGATTCCACCGTCACAATATTGTACTTCTTCCCTCCGTTATCATGTTGTACTTATCTCCGTTATCATATTGTACTTCCTTCCGTCACAATATTGTACTTCCCTCCGTTATCATGTTGTATTTTCCATCATGACTCACTTTTTATGCACAATTACGAGAGGCCGTATACTTTCCTAAACTGAGTATTCATACTTTTTGTTCTTACTCTGGTGTACTTCCGGTCATTGCAATGTTATACTTCCTATTATAAAAGTTATTTTTATACATATCTATGAGGAACCGTGTGTATTCCCCTTGACTAGATATATGTACTTTTTGTCCGTACTTGTGTGTACTTCCCTTCCTATTTGATAGTCATTTTGCATGCAAAAGACCATGTGTACTTCTCTAAACGAGATATATGTACTTCTCTGTCTTTTTAGTTTGTACTTCGTTGTTTCGCAATGTTGTACTTCTTTGTCTTGACATTCATTTTAAATTCAAAATTACGAGGGACCTCGTACTTCCCTAAACTAAATATCATTTACTTCTCATTCTAACTTATAGGACAACCAAAGATCGTGTACTTTCCATCGTCATCGCGTATACTTCCCAAAGTTGAGGCTCCGTACTTCTTGTCGTCATCAGGTATACTTCCCGTAGTGTCTGCGTGTACTTCCCGAGACAGAAGCTCCGCACTTCTCAATAAAGGAATATATACTTCCTAATGTTACTATATTTACTGACACGGTAGCCTAAGTTTATTCATGAATTTTCACAGCCACTATATGTCTCGAAAGTGAACCTTTTGTACTTCCCGATGTTACTATATGTACTTCATCATAGACTAATTATTTTTAATTTCCTGTATTTTTAGGAGTATGCATACATACTAGAACCAAAAAAGTGTCTAGTTCTGTGATTAACTGTATGAAAGGGGAGGATGCATTGTAAAGCCTCTTTTTGGGTCTGTGTGCCGTCCTTTTTGAGGTGGTCCACATTTTTCATTTCTGTCGTATTATGCTTTGTTTGTAGTGAAAAAATGTCACATTCCACTAGACCTATAAGGTTTGCCTTGTTGTACTTCATTATAAACTTTTTTTTTGCATTTCAACAAAAAAAACAATTTTTTGTTATATTTTCGTATTCGGCAGCATGCAATTGCAACAATCAAAGATATGTACTTCTCTAATGGATTGCTCGGCCATGGAAAGGGCATAAGCATTAATTTGAACAAGTACCTCGCGAACTGAAGGTGTGTTCAGCGAGTTGTTGTTTTTTGAGCTAATCGATTAGCTCGTGCGTGGTTCTATCCAAGCAGAAACTACCTACCTTTGCTGGTCAAGTATTCATTATTTATATATTAAAAGTTCTGGCCGTGGGAGTAATTTGGCTAGATCACATCAGCTCAGTCATAAAGGAAATCTAGTCTGGGCTAACAACGGAAGCACAAATAGAACGCGAAAGCAGTATAGAATGTCGTGATTCATTATCTTTATTTATCTTAGCTAGGGAAAACAGTAGCTCAGTTCAGTAATAAATCAGAAGCAGTTTAGACACTGTCGGCAGTCAAACAACTAACTGAAAGCAGTCCATTCACCCAAAGAAAATAAATTCAGAAGAACGGACGCACTCCAGCACTAAAGAATGGACGCAATCGAGGCCGACAGGGAACAGAGAGGAGCACGTGCAGTACCACATGGACTGCTAGCTACTCGCGTGGATATGGTACTCGTGGTTGCTTTCAGGTGAGCTTGGGACGGTGCTGTTCCTGCATGGCTTCCCGGAGATATGGTACTCGTGGCGCCACCAGATGCTGGCCGTGGCCGCCGCCGGGTACCACGCCGTCGCGCCGGACTGGCGAGGGTACGGGCTATCCGACCAGCCGCCGGAGGCGGAGGCGGCGTCGTACGAAGACTTGCAAGAGGATCTCCTAGCCCTCCTGGATGCGCTCTCCGTCCCCAAGGTAGCATATCCAGCGTCGAGCAACCTGGAAGGAGGTGGGGAAATAGGGCAGCACGGGGGATTAGTCGGTGTTGAGGAACATGGCGGAGCTGGGAGCTCTGCAGGTACCTGCGCGGGGGAATCCAGGAGGCGGCGCTTGGGGGCTACAGGCAGTGCCGTGGGGCTCTGCTGGGGGCGCAAGGAGGGCCAAGCGGCAGCGCTCGAGCCCTGTGGCGGTGGCGCGGCGGGATTCCAGGCGGAGGCGGAGGTGAGACCCCGTCGGGAGTGAGTGCGGTCGGGAGGAAGATGTCCTGGGATTTTTTTCTTTTTTTCTCGGGTGGGGTTCGTTCGGAGATTTTTGCGTGACATCGTCTGTTTATAGGAAACACAGATGTATAGAATATTATTCTATCATCAGTTTCAGAATAGTCTCACCCTATATATATACACACAATAATTCGTACTGCCCGATATAGCGAAACTGGAATGACTATACTGTATTGCTCGATCGCAAAATATGAACTGCTAGTTTGTATACACATTGACTTTCTCGTAGTTTTTAAATGACATATCCAAATTACACAAATGATATACCATTGGAAAGCTACGGAAAATCAGCAACTTTTTCGTATTGAAACCTCTTTCAAATTTTTAATGGTTTAGGTTTAATTTTGAAAATTGGAATCAGTCAAAAACACGTCTGAAACGTATTTTTAATTTATTTTCCAAACCGTAAATATGAATAATGCATATGGTATGCCATTGGAAAGCTAATGAAATTGCGCAACTTTGTTATCTCTGCATGTTTTTCAAATTCATCAAGATTTTTAAATAATTTTGACAATACTAGAATTCAGATCTATTCAAAAATGGGTGGAGTGTAATTTGAACTTATTTTCTCAACCACTTGTTGGAATGATGCAAATGATGTGGCGTTGGATAGGTATGGAGCGGGCGCAAATTATTCATGTTTTAAGTTTTCTCAAATTTTGCACAGATTTTAAACAATTTTGAAAATGCCGAATTCGGATGTATCTATGAATGATGGATAATGATTTGACCATAATATTTGAACTGTTTATCGGAATGATACAAATTATATGTCGTTGGAAAGGTAGGAAAAATGCGTAACTTATTCATTCACAATGTTTTACCAAATTTGGCATGATTTATGAATAATTTGTCTAGTTTTAATTCTATGCTTTGTGTTGTTTGGAAGTTAACAACATAAAATTGATAAACCAGGCTATTTGATTTGTCATGGAATATAAAAGGTAATGAAATTAGAGTTATATTCTGCAATACAACTTGTTTGTGCATCCAATTAAGGCGTTTATAGCTGAAAACGATATGATTTGCACGTTATATGTCTGTCCCGAAAAACAGAGTTTTTGTACTCCCCTGTTTATGTATTTTGTACTTCTTTGTTATGTGTTTTTGTACTGCCCGATGGAGTTTTAAAAAATTCACTAAAAATGTTGTAACTTTCTCGTAGGGTGTCCGTTTCAGGTACATGGCCACTCAAAATGATTGGTACATGTACGCACATCTTTTACAATTACCGGTCTTTGACCGGTTTCAGCAACCTCAAAATTCGATTTCTAAGTGAGTTTTTTTCATTCAAAGTTTGGTCAACCATGTTTTGTACTTTTTAAAAATTATTTAACCATCCATTCGACTTTGAGTCTTGTTCCTTTCAAAATATAAAGGCAAGGGCTATCTAAGAATAATATATAAAAAATGAAAAAACAATGGAGCCATGTCGTACTTCCCTCTATCACCATGTTGTACTTCCTTCCATCACCATGTCATACTTCCTGCTGTCACCATGTTGTACTTTCCATCACGACTGTCGTTTTTCATACAAAATTACAGGGGATCATGTGTACTTCTCTCAACTGAATATTTGTATTTCTCGTTCTCTATGTGCTGACCTTCCCTAATTATGGAAACTGTACTTCTCTGGTTTTGTAACTTGTACTTCTGTTTTCCAAAATATTTGTATTTCTCATTTTTGCATCGTGTACTTCTCATATTTACGAGGTTCTAGTTACATAAATGATCTAGAAACTTAAAAAGAGGGGGAATATGTCCTGCTGAAAGTCTTCGATTTGGTGGCATTTCCTGCTCGCGAGTAAGAGGACGACAACAAGCAGTGCAAAGGAGGCTGCCAGCGGCGCTAGATGATGGATGAGGAGTAGCTTTTGCTGCTTGCGGTAGCTCGCTAGATGCGACACATTGTCAAGCAACTCCTATCGTTCTTGTTCCTCAAATTGCAGTACACGAGCTCAACTGAACAAATGTGTACTTCCCAAACTCAATTAAGAAAAAAACACAAAATCCTCTAAAGATGGAAATGCGTGAACGGGGGGACCATGGTCCATGTTGCTATGGAACTTTGGTACCCACGACCGTTGTTCTAGTGTAGAGCGGCTAACCATGGAGGACGCTCTGTAGTCTGTATTGTCTAGGCGTCGTCCCTATGTACTTCCCAACATCGTCCCTTTATACTGCCCAGAGTCGCCCCTCTGTACTGCCCAACATCGCCCCTCTGTACCACCCAACATAGACCCTCTATACTGCCCAACATCTCCCTCTGTACTATCTAGCGTTGCCCCTCTATTCTCCCCGGCGTAGCCCCTGTACTGCCCAGTGTAACCCCTATATTGCCTAGCGTAACTTCTTTGTACTACCCAGCATCACCCTTCTGTACTGCCCAGCGTAACCGTTCTGTACTGCCCAATGTCGCCCCTCTATACTACCCAGTGTTGCCCTCTGTACTGCCCAGCATCACCCCTCTGTACTGCCAGCGTCACACCCTCGGTACTACCTAGCATAACCGTCAGGTACTGCCCAGCATCGGCCCTCTATACTAACCAACATAGCCCTTTGTACTGCCCAACATCGCCTCTCTGTACTGCCCAACGTAACCATTATGTACTGCCCATCGTCGCCCCTCTGTACTGTCCAGCATAACCTCTCTATACTGCCCTATGTCGGCCCTCTGTACTGCCCAGCGTAACCATTGCACTGTCCAGTGTTGCCCATCTATACTTCCTAGCATAGCCCCTCTATACTGCCCAGTCGGTACCCTAACACCAGTCGACCTTAGCATCGACGGGCGATAAATCCTCGGTACCCTAACACAAGTCGAGGATTTATCGCTCGTATGCCGCGGTAGCGACAATGGGCGATAAATCCGAGCCGCTGCGCTGTTGGATACGCATTATGTTTTTATAGTATCACTTAGGGGGTTGGGTGTGGGTTCAAAGACCCCAATCTGTAACTCCTTGTCCAAAAAGAAGGATAGATCAATTATGTAATAGAGTTTGTAATGGCGACGCGTTAGCTTTGTGTGTTCGGGGGAGGGGGGGCTTACACCATTACATTTGTAGTTTACAAGAAAATTTTTATGTACATACAAAACTGCTCTATTCTGCTAACACTGTACTTCTTGTTTCGTAGAAACAGAACTGTTAACTATCAAATATATTTTAGTACTCTCGGTCAAATATGTTTTGTACTTCATTTCTCGGGTGGTCTTTTGCACTTTCTAAAATTCCATGATGTTTATGAATCTTTCTTATTGATCTTTTAGCAAAACTATTTTGGTAAACATTTTTTCTAGAATTCTTAACCAAACTTTTTATCAATTTTTTTATACTTTTTATGCATTGATGTGTATTGCCTTCTTGTTACTAGTCAGATTTTCGAGTTCCTTGGCATCCCTTGCATAGCGTTCTTTACTCATTTTTTGCTAACATGTTTCCCTTGCACAACGTTCTTTACTCATTTTTTTAATAACATGTCTTGTACTTCTTGTTCTATGTGTCCCGACCTTCCCTGATTGCAAAGACCGTACTTCCCTGATTTTATAATTTATATTTTTATGTTTGCAAAATACAACATTTAGTTTTGCAAAATATAACTTATGCTGCGAGAAACCAAGCGACGGCGTGGAGGCCATCTAGGAGGCATGGGAGAGTCTAGTTGGTGGTGCCGGGGAGGATGGGCAGGGGAGGTTGTGCTGCTCGGTGCTCCGTACTGTCTGAAGTCAATTTTCTCTACTACCCAAAGTCAATATTTTGTACTGCCGAGAGTCATATTTTTGAACTGCCATGTTAATACACCCGAACTGCATTGGTACTTCCATCACACCTGAACTTCCCTCCTAAGCGGAAGACCTGAATTGCCTTCGATAGCGCACCTAAACTTCTCAAAGTCACTAGGCGGAAGTATAAATTAACACAGAGTTCATAAGCAACTCATGACTGACACAACACGGACTAGCACATGGACAAAGTTCACCAAAAAAATAGACAAACGCGGCACCAAATAGACTAATACATGCACAAAGGTTCTACGGCTGTGACATGAACTATGCACTTCCCTAAATGAATGTATTTTCTTCACAAATTAAAAGCTAAAAAGCATCTACACAGCTCTCACATGTATCCCGTATAGCAGCAAAACATCTTCAGAGCATCACACTTGCAGCTGACAGTCAGAACACAGAATCACCATCAGTAATAAGGAATGCCATCGCATGAGTGGCAAGGCACGTGGGGTTTTTTTCTCCTCCAAAACTAGATACCGTTTTATGCAATTCGGGTGTACTTTCCTAAACTACGAGGGACCGTCTGTACTAATACCTATACTTCTCTCCATCACAATATTGTACTTCTCTAAACTCAATATTTGTACTTCCCAGTCTTAGTAGGGTGTACTTCCCAGTTTTAGTGGAGTATTTTTTCTATCTTCTTTTGTTATGTACTTGTTAATATTATTGGAGTCTACATCCTGACCTTATTTATGTTTAATTGGCTACCAATAAAGTCTGTATTTTTGTAAAATCATAGTTTCATAATTCTAGTGTTAATCTTTTTATTTTTCAGCGAATATTTTTATGTCCACATCCTGGTCTAAAGGCTACTTGGTCTAATGGCTACTTTTCGAAACAAAAGGTGTACTTCTTTTATAGTCCATGTGTTTTGTTGTATCACTATTTTGTACTTCCGATCAAAATCGATGGTGTCCACTCTCCTGACAATTTCTTTAAACATATACTACTGTCTAGAAACTGATTTTTTATCTTCCTTATATTTTCACATAGCTTTTTATTTTATCTTTTCTAAACTTTCTACAAGATGTTTACTTGCCGTCCTTGTGAGTCGAGCAAATTTTAGATGGATTATAATATAAAATTTGGAGGCATCAATAACCACAACTATGGAAGAAAAGGTCCAATGATCCCATCTAGTAGTGGACATCTCAAAAAGCAGTACAAATTTTTGATCAAAAGCAGTTCATTTTTTTAACTCTTGAGCAGTACCGTGTCAATGAAAATCAGAAAAAATGAAGCTTGAGTCCATGGTCGCGTGAGACTTCACGGCCGACCGGTGGCAAAGTGGACTTGTGGGAGAACGAGGCTTGGCCAGTAGCCGGAGGGGGCCTGGAGGAGGGGCCGACCAGCTTGGAGGAGCTCGTGGCCGCCCGTCGGCGGTGGAGGCCGGGAGGATCCCGCAGCCTGGCTGACTTCAAAGGGGCGCCAGGGGAGCTCACGGCTCGGCCGGTGTCAGAGGGGAGCCAGGTGGACCATGGGAGCTCGCGACCTAGTTGGTGGCCAGTCGAGCTCGAGCCCTGCCGGCGGTGTCGCCAGTGCCGCCCCAGCTGCACAATGTTATACTCGCTAGGAGTAGGCCGGCCGGCGGCGAGAGAGATAGACAATGCGGGATCCTCCAGGTGGGGGCACGAAGCATGGAGGCGGCATCACGAGGATCTTCCTGGAGGCGGCGTGGGGGGAGGAGGGGGCTCTAGGCGGCGACACGCGTGCCCTCGAGGCGGCGGTGTGCGTGCCCTCAGAGCCTCGGTGCATGGATATTAGGTGGAGTGGCGCGGGGGCCTGCCGGCGGAGGAAGGTGGGGCGCGCGAAGACGGAGCCCTGACGGCGACGGGGAAGCTTGGGCGGTGCAAGGGCCTGCCGGCAATGGGGATTTGGTTCGGGGAGCACTACCGTCTAGGTAGTTGGGAGCGCTGCAAGGTGGAGAAGGTGGGGACGGGTTAGGGGCGATGTGGGGCAAGTGATTTTTTTAACTCAGGTGTTGTGTCGGTCAGTTGGTTTCGGTACCATCTAAACCGGTATGTGAACCCCTTATAGGAAAAAGTTATTGCAGAATAATATTCTGCAATCGGTTGCAAAATAGTTCTGCCCTATATATATATATACACACACCTTAGCTATGCAGAATAATATTCTGCCCGATATAGCGGAACTGTACTGCCTGGAATGAATACACCATATTGCTCGATCGCAAAACATGAACTGCTAGTTTGTATACACATTGAATTGCTCATAGTTTTCAAATGACACATCCAAATTACACAAGTGATATACCATTGGAAAGCTACGGAAAATCCGCAACTTTTTCGTATTCAAACCTCTTTGAAAATTTTCAATGGTTTAGGTTTAATTTTGAAAATCGGAATTAGTCAAAAACACGTCTGAAACGTATTTTCAACTTATTTTCCAAACCGTAAATCAGAACGATGTATATGATATGCCGTTGGAAAGCTAATAAAATTTTGCAACTTTGTTATCTCTACAATTTCAAATTCGACACAATTTTGGAACAATTTTTAAATACTAGGATTCAGATCTATTCAAAAATGGGCGGATTGTAATTTGAACTTATTTTCCCAACCACTTATCGGAATTATGCAAATGATATGGTATTGGATAGGTATGGAGCGAGCGCAATTTTTTTGTGTTTTAAGTTTTCTCAAATTCTGCATAGATTTTAAACAATTTTGAAAATGCCGAACTCATATGTATCTATGAATGATGGATAATGATTTGACCACAATTTTTGATCCGTGTAATGGAATGATGCAAATTATATGTTGTTGGAAAGGTATAAAAAATGCGCCACTTATTCATTCACAATGTTTTACCCAATTTGGCATATTTATGAATAATTTGTATAGTTTTAATTCTATGTTTTGTGTTGTTCGGAAGTTGATGACATGAAATTGACAAACTAGGCTATATGATTTGTAATGGAATGTAAAAGGTAATGAAATTGGAGTTATGTTATACCATATAAATTGTTTGTGCATATGATTGATCAGAGCTTAAAATGATATGATTTGCATGTTATATGTCCGTCCTACAAAAACCGAGTTTTTGTAGTTCCCTGTTTATGTATTTTGTACTTTGTTATGTGTTTTGGTACTGCCCAACGGAGTTTCGAAAATTTCCACTTAAAATGTTGTAACTTTCTCGTAGGGTGTCCATTTCAGGTGCATGACCATTGAAAATGATCGGTACAACTACCTGCATCTATTACAATTACCGGTCAGTCTTTGACCGGTTTCAGCAACCTCAAAATTTGGCTTCTAATTATATTTTTTTGTCAAAGTTTGGTCAACCATGTTATGCATGTTTAAAAAATTATTTAACAATCCGTTCGTCTTGGTTCTTGTTCCTTTGAAAATATAAAGTCAAGGGCTATATGAGAAAAATATAAAAAAAGTGAAAAAATGGAACCATGTCATACTTCCCTCCATTACCATGTTGTACTTCCCGATATCACCATGTTGTACTTCCCAATATCGCCATATTGTACTTCCCTCTGTCACCCTGTTGTACTTCCCATCATGATTGTCATTTTTCAAGCGAAATTACAGGGGACCGTGTGTACTTCTGTCAACTGAATATTTGTACTTCCCTAAACCATATATCTGTACTTCCCTAAACTAGATACATATACTTCTCTGTCTTACTGATATGTACTTCACTCCATCACAATGTTGTATTTTATATCATGACTATAACACCCTAACTTTTCTAACCATGTTTGAGTAGTATTTAGTGAGCAAAAAATGAGGGCCAACAAAAACTTTTTTTGCTTAATCAGATTTACTAGAATCTATTGCATGTTTGCCTTGCTGCTGTGTAAATTATGTTTGCAGGAGTGCAGTTTGAAGGATAAGTTTGTGGGCCAACTCAATCTTTGTGTTCTTGTGATCAGGCCACCTTTTGTGCCACAAGCCTTTTTCTCAAAATAAAGTATCTTGGCACCTCCTTTTTTTTATAATGTTTTTTTTTCAAAACAGGAGCCAAGACCTATTTTAAAACAAAAGCTTTACCAAGTCTGTGTATTTCTAAAAGTAAAGGTATAGAGTGTTGTGATCCCACTATTTTATAAACCTTTGATAAGTTGTCTTTCAAAACATGTTTGGGAAAACTTGATAAAGGAGGAGATTATGCCTCCATTTGTTTCTGAAAATATCTACCACGGACTTACACTTTTCTTTGGAACTCTTTCAAACTTTCTCTTGGCTTGATCACTATTTCACACTTGTTTAACCATTACTTCTAGTGATTTCAGTTTAGCTTCAAATGATTGACCTTGTGTGGTGAGTTGACTTTGTTTGACTCTGATGAGTTGCCTGTGTGTAGATATGATCCCTAGGTAGGCCTGTGGCCTAACCTATTCAAAACCCCTCAATTAATATTTTGTCCAATGTATTTATTTTCCTTCTATCTTTCAAATAAAACCTAGCTTGATGTTTCATCTCAATCCTAAAACCCTAACCTTAATGTCTTACCATAAGACATTACGATCCCTTCTTGAGGACTTTGGCACTAACCAAATTAGCCCAATAGAACGCCCCTGATGTTATAGGAACCATCCCCATCCAACCCTAAGAGGTTCCTCTCCATTTTCGAAAAATATTTTTCTTGCAGACATTTCATCAAACACCTAGTGTGCAGACTATCTACACTCCTGTTAACAAATTCAGTTTTCTGACTCTTGTATTAGGCTCATACATTCTATCCATGGCAATGTACCTTCCCAGAACTCATATTTGACATACATTCTATCCATGGCAATGTACCTTCCCAGAACTCATATTTGACATGTGTTCTTCCATTCCTTCCATTACTACTTGGTCAATTGAGGCCATCTTCTAATTGTTTCAATCCTATTTCGGAGGCTAATCAAATCAATGACCAGTTGACAGTTATCAGATGCACTTTTGCTCACACTTTTAAATTTCGAAATAAATTGATTAGAGACCATCCTATGACCTAATTCTATTCTTTTTGATCTACTCTAACTATCTATGCACTTGCGGGTGCACTTTGAAGCATGCCACCCATTTATGTAAGGTGGTTTTGAATTCTAATCAAAACTACTTCCAACCTTTATATTTCTCCCATAAATTTTTGGATCGCTTTTTAGGATTCTCCATAAAAATTTCCCCATAAACAATTCCCTCTCTTCTAACATTTCTAAATGTTATTCATGCAATATCACTCTTCCTCCATCAAAATAACTATTTCTTTATCTCATCTTTCTTATTTAGCAAAATGCATATGAATGGTAACTATGATATTTCATGCCCTTTTCTTCTCATCAAATAAATTTTATAATCTCCTACCATGCTATCCTATTCCTATAGGATCCTATGGATCCAAAACTCTAGTTGCCTACTTTCCAAAATTTCCAAGATCTTGTTCAATATATTTATTGGGCAAACCTTCAAACTGCAAATGTTGGTGACCAATTTTATTATGCTAAATATGTCAAATCCATACCCAACTTTCTCCCCACCCCTCTAATCTATCCATGCATGCATCTCACTAGGGGAGATAATTTTAACTCAAAAATCCAAATATCGAGACATGCATAAATTCATCACCTTTATCCATCTCAAACTTTCAAATTTCTTTTGAAACTTAACCAAACCAACACCTTGCCCTCTCCATCACTCACACCCCTCCCTCGGGTTGAAATCTACTGTAGCAGCACCCTCTCACCCTTGTCTTGTAGTGATTGGAAGGAGAGGGAGAAGAATTATACCAAATATTTGTTTAACACTAAACTAAGGGGGCAGCAGCCATCCTTCTCAGGCAAGGCAACCCCCTTGACCCCTCTCACCCTCTCCACCGTCCTCCTGGATCAACAAGAGCACCCCTCCTATACCCCACATGCCCAAACCGACATAGTTCACCAAATACCACCACCCCTCTAGATATAAGGGCACAGCTCACCCTAGCCCCTCTTTCCTGGCTCATTCTGCTCCTACCACTTTCCCCTACCAATTCCAATGCCCAGACCTCAAGCTCTCCACCTGTGCAGCCAAGGAGAAGGCCAAAACTAAAACTCGATCTGCAGGGAAGTCGGGTCGGTTGTGGCCGATCTCTTGCTCCATTCCCTTCTTTACTGCCTACGTGATGATCCCCTTTGCATTTCACGCCTAACCCTGCCCTTACTTTGTCTCAGGATAGCCCAGAGCATGACCTTGTCGAGCTCCCGAGTCGGCCATCCCCGTCGCTGATGCGCAGGCGCCATGCCGGCGTCCAGATCTTCCATCCTGACCCTCTCCGAGCTTGCCCCGTCGCGCTGCTTCGCCTCATCGCGTCCCCAACATCTGAGAGGCCCCCTAGGTGAGCCCCTGTGCAGCCCCGATCCGGCTAGGGTTTCGGATATGTCCTCCCGTGGCTGGAGGAAGAAGATGGCTGGGGGCCGTCGATCGTCACTTGATCGGACGGTCCCCATAGCCGCGTACCGGTTCGGCCTTTCGCACTGCTGACAGGCTTGGCCCGCCTGTCGGCCGGCTTGGACAGTCCTCCCATGCGCCCCTGTGCCGGATTGGGCCGGCCCGGTGCTGTACTACGTAGGCCGGTCAAATCTGGCCCGTTTTTTTATAGAGAAATTTGTTAAACTTTTTCCACAGACCTGCAACCTGAAAAATCCATAGAAAATTAACCAGGCATCCAATTTGAGTGAATCAAATTTTCATGAACTCCTTAATTCAAGATCTATCCAGTGGTACTGCATGCATATAACATGGTTTACTGTAGAATTACTTGTATTTAATTTGGTATATCTAGTTACTTTTCACTCAAAAATCCATATCTGGAGTTTTGTATATTGAAATTGAGTGAATCCAACTTTCAGTGATGCCTTGTTGTATTGTGATGTATTAGGAACTAGTTTTACCATTTTAGGATGTTTATTACTCCTGCAGTAATTACCTATTGATAAATTGCATTGCTTGATTTATTAATTCTATTAGGAATAATTTTCTTGTTTGTTTCCAACTTCTATGTACCTTATATTACTGTAGCTTTCCAAAATGTCCTCTGGTGTGATTTTAGGAATTACAGAGAATATTTAGGAATTATCTTGCCTACCTAGTGGTATTTGAGACTAGGAAAATCTTATTTAATCAACCCTAATTTATTTTGGAGTGATTCCAATTGGGTTAGCTTCAAAAACTTGATGCCTATCTTATGCTATGCTAGTTGTAATTTTTGATCAAGTTTTATTTCCTGCAAGGTGTTTGTGTTGCACATAGGGTGTGTTTGATATAGAAATTGTTTTCCTTGTTAATACAATGACTTTACTTTTATAAGTTAGGATCTTGGCTCAGAATCTAAACTTGTTTGCTTCTGATACTTGTTGATTGCAAAGTGCTATTGTGTGGTATGTGTGTGAACCTTGTATGCATGTGTGCTTATTGTGTGCTATTACTTTTCCGGCGATAGAATCGAACGACACCAAGTGCAACGAGGAAGGAGAAGTGTACGAGTACCAGGAGGAAGAAGACCAGGGACAAGCCACTCAAGGCAAGCCATCTACTTGTTGCATACCTGAATCCTAATAATTCACTTTGCATTGTTTTACTACTGTTTTCTTAATATTCATTGTTTTCTATATTGCTATTATCCTCTATATAGCAATAGTTGACGACTTAGCTCCACAAGTCGACTTGTTATCATCTATAGAGATGACACCCTTGATACCTATTCAACACCCCTATATTATAGACTTGATGGTTAGCATCAATGTCTTTGGAAAAACTTGTAGTGGCGCCAAAAACTCTAGGATGGGCACACTCTCCGGATTGATTTCGAAAACCTTGGAGTAGTATCTACTCCACTGAAATGTTTTTCAAATGATTTTGGAAAATGGAGTTGGACATGGGAGCTAAAGGGAGTTGGTGGATTTATAAAGGTGGCATTGTGTATAAGTGTTCGCCAAACCAATTAACCCATGCAACCACAATACCCCGGTATGGGACGGGGCTTAGTTCTGAAGTTTATTTGCTTTAGTGCGGGGAGCCTCACACTATATAAGGGTTTGTAGGACCCCAGAATCCGGGTTGCCGCAAGAGTATGGGCAATATTGAATCGGGATCCTTCGGGATTTATTCGGCCGGAAGACACTTGGGTTCTCCCGCCGTGGCACTGGAGCTACACTCGAGAAGATGGAGGTAGGCTGCCAGGGTTTGCCGGGGAGGTTAACTCCATAGGGTAGGCACCTGTGCTAAGGTAGGTAGATGGAAGACTTTGTTCGATTATCCGAACCCCGCATACTAGTGTATGACAGACCGTGGTGGTATCCCGGCGGATTTATCGAATCTTGTGGGTAAAGTGTTCAACCTCTGCAGAGTGTAATCTATTCGAATAGCCGAGTCCTCGGTCATGGACGGTTGGAATGGCCATACTTAACCTGTGTCGAGTTTTGGTTTTACAAAATGTTTTTAGAAAAATGGAGTGTGTGCCAAACGGAGTACTTGGAGGGTACGGCTGTGGCACAGATGTGGTTCGGAGTACTCGTAGGGTACTGCCGAGGAGTTGGGAGTTGGTAATGTATGATTGACCATGGTTATCTAGAAGCACGTAGCATGAGTTTCCCCCTTTCCTAGAGATTTTGATAAAAATCTTGTTTCAAAAATGTTTTTCAACAAAGACATAGAGATGTCGTAAGACATGCTATATCGACAAGAGAAACTTGTTAGTATAGGATAAACTAGACTAGAGCCTATCCTTGCTACAGCCGAATAGCATGTCATTACTTTCCTCTTAGATGGTTTGCGAGTACAATTCTAAAATGTACTCACGGCTTTGTCCCTGGCTATTAACTTGGTCAGATTATGAAGAAGGTTATGAGGACAATTGTGAGGAGTACGATGACGCCGGTGCGAACTAGGAGCATCTCCCAGTCAGTTGCCTGTAGGGTAGTAGGCATGACGTGGGTCATCTACGCTGTTTGGTATCCGCTGCTTAGTTGTAAACTTATCCTGCGTGGCAATATCAAACTTGGTCATGTGACCAATTGTAAGTATATTATTTGGTGCTGTAATGGATGATGTAATTCTGGTAGCAACTTGGATATGCGGATTCACGACACACTGATCATGGGATCGTGAATTTTATGCATATCGGGTATTCCGGATGGGTAATCCGGGGTCCCCACAGGGTTGGTATCAGAGCCATCCTGACTGTAGGAGACCTTAGTTAGCATGGGCGTTAGTTAGGAACTAGTATTTTGGGTTAACTAATTACAAACCCAAATCTTCCTAATTGGCCAATACAGTGGCTTATACTATTCTCACCTCTTGAAAACATCTAATCTCATCTCTCTGATTGCCAAAGATTTCACAAGTTTTACTGTTCTATCTCATCCCCTTCAAACTCAATTAATGGACGTTGTACCCCAATTAGACCTGAAGCTTAGCAACACAAGATGGAGCAAATATTCAGAAGGACATCTTCAAACCTCGCCAACTGCAACGAAAGAAGAGCGTTGACAAATATTTTTCCTTTGGTTGACACCAACAGCTCTGTGAAGGAACTGACTTTGTCCCTCCCTGGACTCACACTTTTGTAGTTGCCAAGGACCAAATACTCAGTTGCTTGACTAGAAATTTTTAGGCCAATAACGAGGCATTATCATATCTGGAGAAATTCAACGACCCTTCCGAAAACCTCACAATCAAGTTATGTGAGACAATAAGGTCCATGAGTCTGCACTCCCCAACTCAACGTCAACGGCTCAACAACACTGCAGTTAACCCGTCGACTGCCATCAAGTTTCTGCTGAAGCGAGAGTCAAGGAGAATGAATACATCAACAACTTTGGCCAACCATGACCCTAGGATGAATAGGACTAACCCCAAATATCGCGCGACGATAGGTAACGTTGGTACTTGAAGTACCTTGTGTGATTTCTGCAAATTGTTTGTTGATTGCCTTGTGTGTTCTAGATATTGTATGCAGTTGCCTTGTCTGATTCTTGAGTGTGTGGTGTTACCGTATGCTTGTGATTGCTTTTAGCCTCTCGGCCTTAAAAACCCCCAGGTACGTCAAACCCTGAATAGGAAGCCTCTCTAGAATGTGTTTTCCCTCTCCTCGATTTATGTCAGCTTGAGTAGCATAGATAATTTATTAGTAAAACACTAACTCCAACCTTGAGTGGATTATAACTCTTCTCGCAACACCTTCCCAAGATCCGATGCGACAATTTTTGCTACGTGCGTCAAGCTTTGTCAAGACCTCTCTACAACGTCAGGGAAGCAAATGATAGACTCGCTTGGACTACAAAGGACTTCTAGGAGACAAAGACTTCACTAACCCGGATCGTCTAACCTTAAATCTAGAGTTTCGCTAACATTGATGATACTCTCTTAACACCCTAACACTTGCTAATATTCTAACAAGCCAACTAACATGGAGCATGGAAGTATCAAAGCCAAGCCTGACTTTAGAAGATCAACCTGTTATCGCCACTTGAAGCCCGAAGACTCACGTGCTTGATCTCCACTGAGAAAATAGAAGGATGAAGACTCTCCTAGAATCGAGCCATCAATGTCGACTCTGCATTTAGGGTATATCAATGGAGGTAGCAACGAGGAGAAGTGAAGACTTTTCTAACTAACGCGCTCACTCGTTCAAATTTTGACGGGTTTGAAACCAAAGCTGACTTGTGACACGAGTAGAAATCCACATGAAGATTTTCTCGGAAGATGAATTCGACTCAAGGTATCCCAATATATCTCAAGATTCTCAAGGCTACAAGAAGATGGAGACGCAAGAAGATCTTCAATGGTCTCCACCAACCCGGAGACAAGAAGGAACAGATCATTATCTACGGGAAGACACACCATTGGTGGTGCTCTGCGACCTGGAACATTTTTTAGCTCAATCACAGGACAACCCAAAAGAATGGTTTCTATCAGGACTAACCTGTGCCTTGGTAGTTAGGAAGCGTAGAGGACTAAGTCAGCAGATTTGGCGTGCCTATCAAGACCGGAGCATAAATGCCCTTGTGTACCACCCTAAGAGGACTGCAAGCTCGAGATTAAAGTTCTACGCCAACATCAAGCTTCAAGGCGCAACACCGAGAATTTGCAGACTCCATCAAGCTATGCGAAGAAAGCGACGACCCCAAGCCAACAAAAGCTACTCGATAAGCCTCAACTCGTAGGATCCTTTTGGACATACTAGATAGCTTGACCCCCACTAACCTTAAAAAGTGTCTCGACACGGTCTCGACAGGATACTTTCGGCAGCGTCAATTCTTCAGCCATCAACTTCAGCAAGTGAAGACGATCTACATCTTCGGCAAAATCAAGTCTTTGGCGCAACTCAAAGTATCATCCGTGAGTTGGAAGAGCAATTGTTGAAGCCTAACTCTAACATAGTCTCTACACCACTCTAGTACTATGCTTAGGAATCTCGGGATGAGATTCTGTTTAAGGGGGGAAGAGCTGTAACACCCCAACTTTTCTAACCATGTTTGAGTAGTATTTAGTGAGCCAAAAATGAGGGCCAACAAAAACTTTTTGTGCTTAATCAGATTTACTAGAATCTATTGCATGTTTGCCTTGCTGCTGTGTAAATTATGTTTGCAGGAGTGCAGTTTGAAGGATAAGTTTGTGGGCCAACTCAATCTTTGTGTTCTTGTGATCAGGCCACCTTTTGTGCCGCAAGCCTTTTTCTCAAAATAAAGTATCTTGGCACCTCCTTTTATTTTTAGAAAGTTTTATTTTCAAAACAGGAGCCAAGACCTATTTTAAAACAAAAGCTTTACCAAGTCTGTGTATTTCTAAAAGTAAAGGGATATAGTGTTGTGATCCCACTATATTATAAAACTACTATTTTATAAACCTTTGATAAGTTGTCTTTCAAAACACCCTTGAGAAAACTTGATAAATGAGGAGATTATGCCTCCATTTGTTTCTGAAAATATCTACCAGAGACTTACTCTTTTCTTTGGAACTCTTTCAAACTTTCTCTTGGCTTGATCACTATTTCACACTTGTTTAACCATTACTTCTAGTGATTTCAGTTTATCTTCAAATGATTGACCTTGTGTGGTGAGTTGACTTTGTTTGACTCTGATGAGTTGCCTGTGTGTAGATATGATCCCTAGGTACGCATGTGGCCTAACCTATTCAAAACCCCTAAATTAATATTTTGTCCAGTGTATTTATTTTCCTTCTTTCAAATAAAACCTAGCTTGATGTTTCCTCTCAATCCTAAAACCCTAACCTTAATGTCTTACCATAAGACATTACGATCCCTTCTTGAGGACTTAGGCACTAACCAAATTAGCCCAATAGAACACCCCTAATGTTATATGAACCATCCCCATCCAACCCTAAGAGGTTCCTCTCCATTTTCGAAAAATATTTTTCTTGCAGACATTTCATCAAACACCTAGTGTGCAGACTATCTACACTCATGTTAACAAATTCAGTTTTCTGACTCTTGTATTAGGCTCATACATTCTATCCATGGCAATGTACCTTCCCAGAACTCATATTTGACATGTGTTCTTCCATTCCTTCCATTACTACTTGGTCAATTGAGGCCATCTTCTAATTGTTTCAATCCTATTTCGGAGGCTAATCAAATCAATGACCATCTGACAGTTATCAGATGCACTTTTGCTCACACTTTTAAATTTCGAAATAAATTGTTTAGAGACCATACTATGACCTAATTCTATTCTTTTTGATCTACTCTAACTATCTATGCACTTGCGAGTGCACTTTGAAGCATGCCACCCATTTATGTAAGGTGGTTTTGAACTCTAATCAAAACTACTTCCAGCCTTTATATTTCTCCCAGAAATTTTTGGATCGCTTCTTAGTATTCACCATAAAAGTTTCCCCATAAACAATTCCCTCTCTTCTAACATTTCTAAATGTTATTCATGCAATATCACTCTTCCTCCATCAAAATAACTATTTCTTTATCTCATCTTTCTTATTTAGCAAAATGCATATGAATGGTAACTGTGATATTTCATGCCCTTCTCTTCTCATCAAAATTTTTTATAATCTCCTACCATGCTATCCTATTCCTATAGGATCCTATGGATCCAAAACCCTAGTTGCCTACTTTCCAAAATTTCCAAGATCTTGTTCAATATATTTATTGGGCAAACCTTCAAACTGCAAATGTTGGCGACCAATTTTATTATGCTAAATATGTCAAATCCATACCCAACTTTCTCCCCACCCCTCTAATATATCCATGCATGCATCTCACTAGGGGAGATAATTTGAACTCAAAAATCCAAATATTGAGACATGCATGCATTCATCACCTTTATCCATCTAAAACTTTCAAATTTCTTTTGAAACTTAACCAAACCAACACCTTGCCCTCTCCATCACTCACACCCCTCCCTCTGGTCGAAATCTACTGTAGCAGCACCCTCTCACCCTTGTCTGGTAGTGATTGGAAGGAGAGGGAGAAGAATTATACCAAATATTTGTTTAACACTAAACTAAGGGGGCAGCAGCCATCCTTCTCAGGCAAGGCAACCCCCTGGACCCCTCTCACCCTCTCCACCGTCCTCCTGGACCAACCAGAGCACCCCTCCTATGAAGGGATTCGCAGCATAGTAAATCAAAAAATTTCCTACGGAGCGAACAAGAAAGCCAAGATCTAATCTAGGAGATGTAATCAACGAGAGAGGTAGATGAGATCTTCATACCCTTGAAGATATCGCACAGTGGAAACGTTCAACAGAACGTGGTTGACGTAGTCATACTCGCCGTCTCCTCCTCGCGATCCGATCCGATCCTACGCCGCAAGTGGCGGCGCCTCCGAGAGATGCACACGTACGGTGCAGCGATGTCTCCTCCTTCCTTGGTCCAGCAAGTATGGTGGAGAGATAGATTGGATCTGCAGCACGACGGCGTGGTGCTTATGGTGGAGAGTTTCTGCGGCAGGGCTTCGCCTACGCACAGTCGCGAGAGAGAGAGGTGGAGGGGCAGCAGTTGGCCGGCGGCTAGGGTTGAGTGAGAGGGGGCTGCGCCCCTGCCCCCCTTATATGGGGGGCTGGCCGGCTGCCTTGGCCCCTCCTCCAAGCCTCTAGGGCGGCGGCTAGCGGGAAAGAGTAGGGGGCAAGTCTCCCCCCCTTCTGGAAGGTTCCCCTAGGGTTTCCCCTAGGGCTGGCCGGCTGGGCCTTTAGGGCCTTGTGCGCCTGGCCCAAAGTGGCCAGGGCACTTCCCCTTAGGCCCACGCAGGCCGCCGACAAGTGGGCCCACGTTGGTCCCACTCCGGAACCTTCTAGAACCTTTCGGTATAATACCAATAAACTCCGAAACGATTCCGGAATCCAAAAACTGCTTTCCTTTATCTGAATCTTATTCTCCGGACCATTCCGGAACCTCTCGTGATGTCCTGGATCTCATCCGAGACTCCGAACTAAAACTCATAAACCAATTATCCATTCTATCCTAGCGTCGATGCACGTTAAGTGTGTGACCCTACGGGTTCGAGAATATGCAGACATGATCTTCTATCAATAATCAACAGCGGGATCTGGAAACCCATATTGACTCCCACATATTCATCGATGATCATATCGGATGAACCACGATGCCAGGATTCAATTAATCCCGTATATGTATTCCCTTCGTCACACGATATTTTACTCGCCCGAGATTTGATCGTCGGTATCGCCATACCTAGTTCAATCTCGTTCACAGCAAGTACTTTACTCGTTCCGTAATCCGATATCACTTCGTGATTAACTCCTTAACCACATGCTTGCAAGCGGTGTTGATATCGATTACCGAGTGGGCCCGAAGTATATCTCTCCGACTTGGGAGGGACAAATTCCATCTCGATACATACAACCCAACAAGTACTTTCCGATCACCTGAGAGACACCTTTATTATCACCCTCACATAGGATGACGTTTGATGACTTCAAAGATTTCTTCCGATACTAGGGAGTTGTATTATCTCATGGTCTAAGGAATACAATACTTGACATAGGAAAAGCTTCGCAAAGATGAACACGATGACACGATCTAATTGCTCTGCTTTATTTGGGTCTGTCCATCACATCATTCTCCTAATGATATGATCTCATTATTAATTGACAACTCATGTCTATGGTTAGGAAACCTTAACCATCATTAATCAATGAGCTAGTCCATATAGGCGTACTAGGGACACGGTGTTGTTCATAAACCACACAAGTATTAAAGTTTCCGCTTAATACAATTCTAGCATGGAATATAAACATTATCATGAACAAGAATTATAATAATAACATCTTTATTATTGCCTCTAGGGCATAATTCCAACAGTCTCCCACTTGCACTAGAGTCAATAATCTAGTTTACATCTGGTAACAATCTAACACCCATGGCATTAAGGTGCTGATCATGTTTTGCTCGTGGAAAAGGTTTAGTCAACGGATCTGCGACATTCAGATCCGTATGTACTTTGCTAATCTTCAGATCTCCATCTGATATATAATCTCGAATTATATGGAAACAGCGGTTGATGTGCTTGGTTTTTGGATGATATCTTGGTTCCTTAGCCAGTGCTGTGGCGCCAGTGTTGTCGCACAATATCTCCAGTGGGTCCAAGGCATTTGGAACCACACCAAGCTCAGTGATGAAGTTTCTGATCCAAACTCCTTCACTTGATGCTTCCGAAGCAGCCATGTATTCCGCTTCTGTTGTAGATCCCGCGATCACGCTTTGCTTGCAGCTTCTCCAGCTCATAGCTCCACCATTCAAAATATAAACGTATCCTGTCTGAGATTTAGAATCATCCGGGTCGGTGTCAAAACTAGCATCGACGTAACCTTTTACGACGAGCTCCTCATCACCTCCATAGACTAAGAACATTTCTTTAGTCCTATTTAAATACTTTAGGATGTTCTTTACGGCTGTCCAGTGTTCCACTCCTAGATCACTTTGGTATCTGCTCGTCAAACTAAGAGCATTGGACACATCCGGTCTAGTACACAGCATGGCATACATGATAGAACCTATGGCCGAGGCATATGGCACTTTGCTCATAGTTTCTCTATCTTTTACCGTAGCTGGACACTGAGCCTTGCTCAATATCTTACCTGACAACATGGGCAATGAACCTTTCTTTGCTTTATCCATTCTGAACCTCTTCAGAACTTTGTCCAGGTATGTACTTTGGCTTAAAGCTATTAGGCGTCTTTCTCTATCTCTTTAGATTTTGATGCCTAATATATAAGCAGCTTCCCCTAGGTCTTTCATTGAAAAACATTTATTCAAATAACTCTTCACATCGTTAAGCATACCGATGTCATTTCCAATAATCAATATGTCATCCACATAGAGTACTAAAAATGTCACCGAGCTCCCACTCACTTTCTTGTAGCTACAAGCTTCATAGCAATTTGGAACAAATCCAAAACTCTTGATCACTTGATCAAAACGAAGGTTCCAACTCCGAGATGCTTGCTTCAGTCCATAAATGGAACGCTGAAGTCTGCATACCTTATTAGCATCCTTAGGATCGACAAAACCTTCGGGCTGCATCATATACAACTCTTCATCAATGTTGCCATTGAGGAACGCAGTCTTGACATCCATCTGCCATATTTCATAATCATGAAACGCAGCAATTGCTAATAAAATCCGAATGGACTTAAACATCGCTATGGGAGAGAAAGTCTCATCATAGTCAACACCTTGAACTTGCCGAAAACCTTTTGCGACAAGCCGAGCTTTATAGACAGTAACATTACCATCCGCGTCCGTTTTCTTCTTGAAAATCCATTTGCACTCAACGGCTTTACGGTCGCTAGGAGGGTCCACCAAAGTCCATACTTGGTTTTCGCTCATGGATCCCAATTCGGATTTCATGGCCTCTAGCCATTTCTCAGAGTCTGGGCTCATCATCGCTTCCTCATAGTTCGCAGGTTCACTGTTGTCTAACAACAAGACGGTTAAGACAGGGTTGCCGTACCATTCAGGAGTGGCACATGACCTTGTCGACCTGCGAAGCTCAGTAGTAGCATCGTTCGAAGTTTCATGATCCTCATCATTAGCTTCCTCTCTTGTTGGTGCAGATGGCACCGGAACAACTTCAGGTGCTGCGCTACTCTCCAACTCAAGAGAAGGTTCAATAACCTCGTCTAGCTCTACCTTCCTCCCACTCACTTCTTTCGATAGAAACTCCTTCTCAAGAAAGGATCCGTTCTTTGCAACAAACACTTTGCCTTCGGATCTGTGGTAGAAGGTATACCCAATCGTTTCCTTAGGGTATCCTATGAAGACGCATTTCTCCGCTTTGGGTTCGAGCTTGTCCGGCATCAACTTCTTGACGTAAGCTTCGCATCCCCAAACTTTTAGAAACGACAACTTAGGTTTAGCACCAAACCATAGTTCATACGGTGTCGTCTCAACGGATTTAGATGGTGCCCTATTTAAAGTGAATGCAGCGGTTTCTAATGCATAACCCCAAAATGATAACGGCAAATCTGTAAGAGACATCATTGATCGCACCATATCTAATAGAGTTCGATTCCGGCGTTCAGACACACCATTGCGCTGTGGTGTTCCGGGTGGCGTGAGTTGCGAAACGATTCCGCTTGCTTTAAGATGCGTGAGAAAATCATAACTCAAATACTCACCTCCACGATCGGATCGCAGAAATTTAATTTTCCTGTTACGATGATTTTCCACTTCGTTCTGAAATTCTTTGAACTTTTCAAACGTTTCAGATTTATGTTTCATTAAATAGATATACCCATATCTACTTAAGTCATCAGTAAAAGTGAGAAAATACCGATATCCACCGCGCGTCGAAACACTCATTGGTCCGCACACATCGGTATGTATGATTTCCAATAAGTCCGTTGCTCGCTCCATTATTCCGGAGAACGGGGTTTTGATCATCTTACCCATGAGGCACGGTTCGCACGTGTCAAATGATTCAAAATCAAGAGACTCCAAAAGTCCATCAGAATAGAGTTTCTTCATGCGTTTTACACCAATATGACCTAGACGGCAGTGCCACAAATAAGTTGGATTATCACTATCTACTTTGCATCTTTTAGCCTCAATGTTATGGATGTGTGTTTCATTGCTTTCGAGATTCAGAAGAAATAAACCATTCACGACAGGTGCATGACCATAAAAGATGCTATTCATATAAATAGAACAACCATTATTCTCAGATTTAAATGAATAACCGTCTTGCAATAAACACGATCCAGATATAATGTTCATGCTCAACGCAGGCACATAATAACACTTATTAAGGTTTAAAACTAATCCCGAAGGTAAAACTAAGGAGAGCGTGCCGACGGCCATCACATCAACTTTTGATCCATTGCCAATGCGCATCGTCACCTCATCCCTTGCTAGCCGTCGTCTATTCCGTAGCTCCTGTTTCGAGTTACAAATATTAGCAACTGAACCAGTATCATATACCCAGGCACTACAACGAGCGCTAGTGAGGTAAACATCAATAACATGTATATCAAATATACCTTTAATGGTGCCAGCCTTCTTGTCCGCTAAGTACTTCGGACAGTTGCGCTTCAAGTGACCCTTGACCTTGCAATAGAAGCACTCAGTGTCCGGCTTAGGTCCAGACTTGAGCTTCTTCTCAGCAGGAGCAACACGCTTGCCGCTGCCTTTCTTGAAGGATCCCTTTGCACCCTTAGCTTTCTTAAAGCTAGTGGTCTTGTTGACCATCAACACATGATTATCCTTTTTGATATCCACCTCCGCAGCTTTCAGCTTAGCGAAGAGCTCAGTGATCGTATCAGTGGAACCAATTTGATTGTGAGTAACTACAAAGCCTTTGTAGCTAGGAGGGAGTGATTGCAGAACTCTGTCAATCTTGAGCTCCTCTGGAATCTTGCAGTCCAGTTGCTCAAGGCGTTGAGTGTAGCCCGACATCTTAATGGCGTGCTCACTAACGGAACTCCCTTCCTCCATCTTGCAGTTAAAGAACTTCTCAGAGATCTCATATCTCTCAGAACGGGCTTGAGTCTGAAACATGGTTTTCAGTTCCTCAAGTATCTCATAAGGCCCGCGGTACTTCTCAAAACGATTTTGAAGTTCCGGTTCCATAGAAAACAGCATGGTACTCATAATCGCATCACAATCATCTCTGCGAGCATTTAAGTCAGCAAGTTCTTCAGTTTTCTCTGTTGCAGCAGGGGTGTCACCTAGCGCTTTGTCAAGTACATAGGCTTTTTGTCCGCCAGCGAGAATGATTCTGAGATTGCGGAACCAGTTGGTGAAGTTAGACCCATTGTTCTTAAGCTTTTCTTTCTCAGCAAAAACGTTGAAGTTGAAGTTGGACTTAGCCATTTGATCTACAAAATTTGCAAGTACAATTTAGACTATGTTCATGATAACTAGTTCAACTTAATCAAATTACTAGATGAACTCCCACTAAATTCAACATCCCTCAAGTTGTTTAGTGAACACGATCCAAATTCACCACACCTAATCCGATCTTCACGAGAAGAGATGTGGTTTCAATGGTGGACAACTAAGTGTCGATCATATCATTCATATGACTCATGTTTAACCTTTCGGTTCATGTGTTCCGAGGCCATGTCTGTACATGCTAGGCTCGTCAAGTCAAACCCAAGTATTTCCGCGTGTGCAAAACTGGCTTGCACCTGTTGTATGTGAACGTAGAGTTTATAGCACCCGATCATCACGAGATGCTTGAAAACGACGAACTTTCGCAACGGCGCATACGAGGGGAGAACACAATTTTATCTTGATCTTTAAGTGAGGAATCATCTTATAATGCTACCGTCGCGATCTAAGCATAATAAGATACATAAAAGGATAAACATCACATGCATATAATTTTATGTGACATGGTATAGCCAATCTCCGCGCCATGATCTCCATCTTGTGCGCGCCGGCATGATCTCCATCACTCCACCATGATTGCCTCCACCACGAATAGCAACTACAACTATTGCTAACTACTTAGCGATAAAGTAAAGCTATTACATGGCGTATAACAAGTTGACACGCAGGTCATACACAATTATAAAGACAACCATATGGCTCCTGCCGGTTGTGAACTCATCGACATGCAAGTCGTGAAAGATTACAAAACATGATCATCGCATACATCTCAATTCATACACATCATGTCTTGGGCCATACCATATCACAAAACACTCCCTGCAAAAACAAGTTAGACGCCTCTACTTTGTTGTTGCATGTTTTACGTGGCTTATGGGAGTAACAAGTTAAGAACGATTCTTACCTACGAAAAGCCACAACGGTGATATTATGGTTGCTAACATCCGTTGTAAATCTCATGACTACTATAGTGAGAGAAACTGGCATCCACCAGCCGCATGTATGGAACAAGCCACACGTCAAGTGTGGAGCCGGTCTCGCGAACGAGGTCGCGTAAAGTTGGCCTGGACCGCTTCGATCTCACTATGCCGCGCCATAAGAAGTACAAAACAAAGAGGTTTGCAATAGAAAACATCAACGCCCGCAACAAACATGTTGCGTTCTACTCGTGAAACACATCTACGCATAGATCTAGCTCTGATACCACTGAAGGGATTCGCAGCATAGTAAATTAAAAAAATTCCTACGGAGCGAACAAGAAAGCCAAGATCTAATCTAGGAGATGTAATCAATGAGAGAGGTAGATGAGATATTCATACCCTTGAAGATATCGCACAGCGGAAACGTTCAACAGAACGTGGTTGACGTAGTCGTACTCGCCGTCTCCTCCTCGCGATCCGATCCGATCCTACGCCGCAAGTGGCGGCGCCTCCGAGAGATGCACACGTACGGTGCAGCGACGTCTCCTCCTTCCTTGGTCCAGCAAGTATGGTGGAGAGATAGATTGGATCTGCAGCACGACGGCGTGGTGCTTATGGTGGAGAGTTTCTGCGGCAGGGCTTCGCCTACGCACAGTCGCGAGAGAGAGAGGTGGAGGGGCAGCAGTTGGCCGGCGGCTAGGGTTGGAGTGAGAGGGGGCTGCGCCCCTGCCCCCCCTTATATGGGGGGCTGGCCGTCTGCCTTGGCCCCTCCTCCAAGCCTCTAGAGCGGTGGCTAGGGGGAAAGAGTAGGGGGCAAGTCTTCCTCCCCCCTTCTGGAAGGTTCCCCTAGGGTTTCCCCTAGGGCTGGCCGGCTGGGCCTTTAGGGCCTTGTGAGCCTGGCCCAAAGTGGCCAGGCCACTTCCCCTTAGGCCCACGCAGGCCTCCGACAAGTGGGCCCACGTTGGTCCCACTCTGGAACCTTCTAGAACCTTCCGGTATAATACCGATAAACTCCGAAACGATTCCGGAATCCAAAAACTGCTTTCCTTTATATGAATCTTATTCTCCGGACCATTCCGGAACCTCTCGTGATGTCCTGGATCTCATCCGAGACTCCGAACTAAAACTCATAAACCAATTATCCATTCTATCCTAGCGTCGATGCACGTTAAGTGTGTGACCCTACGGGTTCGAGAATATGCAGACATGATCTTCTATCAATAAACAACAGCGGGATCTGGAAACCCATATTGACTCCCACATATTCATCGATGATCATATCGGATGAACCATTATGTCAGGATTCAATTAATCTCGTATATGTATTCCCTTCGTCACACGATATTTTACTCGCCCGAGATTTGATCGTCGGTATCGCCATACCTAGTTCAATCTCGTTCACAGCAAGTACTTTACTCGTTCCGTAATCCGATATCACTTCGTGATTAACTCCTTAACCACATGCTTGCAAGCGGTGTTGATATCGATTACCGAGTGGGCCCGAAGTATATCTCTCCGACTTGGGAGGGACAAATTCCATCTCGATACATACAACCCAACAAGTACTTTCCGATCACCTGAGAGACACCTTTATTATCACCCTCACATAGGATGACGTTTGATGACTTCAAAGCTTTCTTCCGATACTAGGGAGTTGTATTATCTCATGGTCTAAGGAATACAATACTTGACATAGGAAAAGCTTCGCAAAGATGAACACGATGACACGATCTAATTGCTCTGCTTTATTTGGGTCTGTCCATCACATCATTCTCCTAATGATATGATCTCATTATTAATTGACAACTCACGTCTATGGTTAGGAAACCTTAACCATCATTAATCAATGAGCTAGTCCATAGAGGCGTACTAGGGACACGGTGTTGTTCATAAACCACACAAGTATTAAAGTTTTCGCTTAATACAATTCTAGCATGGAATATAAACATTATCATGAACAAGAATTATAATAATAACATCTTTATTATTGCCTCTAGGGCATAATTCCAACATCCTATACCCCACATGCCCAAACCGACATAGTTCACCAAATACCACCTCCCCTCTAGATATAAGGGCACAGCTCACCCCAACCCCTCTTTCCTGGCTCATTCTGCTCCTACCACTTTCCCCTACCAATTCCTATGCCTAGACCTCAAGCTCTCCACCTGTGCAGCCAAGGAGAAGGCCGAAACTAAAACTCGATCTGCAGGGAAGTCGGGTCAGTTGCGGCCGATCTCTTGCTCCATTCCCTCCTTTACTGCCTACGTGACGATCCCCTTTGCATTTTCACGCCTAACCCTGCCCTTATTTTGTCTCAGGATAGCCCAGAGCACGACCTTGTCGAGCTCCTGAGTTGGCCATCCCCGTCACAGACGCGCAGGCGCCATGCCAGCGTCCAGATCTTCCATCCCGACCCTCTCGGAGATCGCCCCGTCGTGTTGCGTCGCCTCGTTGCCTCCCCAACATCTGAGAGGCCCCCTAGGTGAGCCCCTATGCGGCCCCAATCCAGCTAGGGTTTTGGACATGTCCTCCCGTGGCTAGAGGAAGAAGACGGCTGGGGGCCATCGATCGTCACTTGATCGGACGGTCCCCATAGCCGCATACCTGTTCGGCCTTTCGCGCCGCTGACAGGCTTGGTCCGCCTGTCAGACGGCTTGGACCGTCCTCCCGCGCGCTCCTGTGCTGGATTGGGCCAGCCCGGCGCTGTACTGCGTCGGCCGGTCAGATCTGGCCCGTTTCTTTTTTTTAGAGAAATTAGTTAAACTTTTTCCAAAGACCTGCAACCTGAAAGATCCATAGAAAATTAACCAAGCATCCAATTTGAGTGAATCAAATTTTCATGAACTCCTTAATTCAAGATCTATCCAGTGGTACTGCATGCATATCATATGGTTTACTGTAGAATTACTTGTATTTAATTTGGTATATCTAGTTACTTTTCAATCAAAAATCCATATCTGGAGTTTTGTATATTGAAATTAAGTGAATCCAACTTTTAGTGATGCCTTGTTGTATTGTCATGCATTAGGAACTGGTTTTACCATTTTAGGATGTTTATTTCTCCTGCAGTAATTACCTTAGTGTTCTTGATAAAATGCATTGTTTGATTTATTAATTCTATTAGGAATAATTTTCTTGTTTGTTTCCAACTTCTATGTACCTTATATTACTGTATCTTTCCAAAATGTCCTCTAGTGTGTGATTTTAGGAATTACAGAGAATATTTAGGAATTATCTTGCCTACCTAGTGGTTTTTGAGACTAGGAAAATCTTATTTAATCAACCCTAATTTATTTTGGAGTGATTCTAATTGGGTTAGCTTCAAAAACTTGATGCCTATCTTATGCTATGCTGGATGTAATTTTTGATCAAGTTTTGATTCCTGCAAGGTGTTTGTGTTGCACATAGGGTGTGTTTGATATAGAAATTGTTTTTCTTGTTAATAGAATGACTTTACTTTTATAAGTTAAGATCTTGGCTCAGAATCTAAACTTGTTTGCTTCTGTTACTTGTTGATTGCAAAGTGCTATTGTGTGGTATGTGTGTGAACCTTCTATGCATGTGTGCTTATTGTGTGCTATTACTTTTTCGGCGATAGAATCGAACGACACCAAGTGCAACGAGGAAGGAGAAGTGTACGAGTACCAGGAGGAAGAAGACCAGGGACAAGCCACTCAAGGCAAGCCATCTACTTGTTGCATACCTGAATCCTAATAATTCACTTTGCATTGTTTTACTACTGTTTTCTTAATATGCATTGTTTTCTATATTGCTATTATCCTCTATATAGCAATAGTTGATGACTTAGCTCCACAAGTTGACTTGTTATCATCTATAGAGATGACACCCTTGATACCTATTCAACACCCCTATATTAGAGACTTGATGGTTAGCATCAATGTCTTTGGAAAAACTTGTAGTGGAGCCAAAAACTCTTGGATGGGCACACTCTCCAGATTGATTTCGAAAATGTTTTCAAAAACCTTGGATTAGTATCTACTCCACTGAAATGTTTTTCAAATGATTTTGGAAAATGGAGTTGGACATGGGAGCTAAAGGGAGTTGGTGGATTTATAAAGGTGGCATTGTTTATAAGTGTTCGCCAAACCAATTAACCCGTGCAACCACATTACCCCGGTATGGGACGGGGCTTAGTTCTGAAGTTTATTTGCTTTAGTGCGGGGAGCCTCACACTATATATGGGTTTGTAGGACCCCGGAATCTGGGTTGCCGCAAGAGTATGGGCAATAGTGAATCGGGATCCTTCGGGATTTATCCGGCCGGAAGACACTTGGGTTCTCCCGCCGTGGCACTGGAGCTACACTCGAGAATGGAGGTAGGCTGCCAGGGTTTGCCGGGGAGGTTAACTCCACAGGGCAGGCACCCGTGCTAAGGTAGGTAGATGGAAGACTTTGTTCGATTATCTGAACCCCGCATACTAGTGTATGATGGACCGTGGTGGTATCCCGACAGATTTATCAAATCTTGTGGGTAAAGTGTACAACCTCTGCAGAGTGTAATCTACTCGAATAGCCGAGTCCTCGGTCATGGACGGTTGGAATGGCCATACTTAACCTGTGTCGAGTTTTGGTTTTACAAAATGTTTTCAGAAAAATGGAGTGTGTGCCGAATGGAGTACTTGGAGGGTACGGCCGTGGCACGGATGTGTTTTGGAGTACTCATAGGGTACTGCCGAGGAGTTGGGAGTTGGTCATGTATGATTGACCATGGTTATCTAGAAGCACGTAGCATGAGTTTCCCCCTTTCGTAGAGATTTTGATAAAAGTCTTGTTTCAAAAATGTTTTTCAACAAAGATATAGAGATGTCGTAAGACATGCTATATCGACAAGAGAAACTTGTTAGTATAGGATAAACTAGACTAGAGCATATCCTTGCAACAGCCGAATAGCATGTCATTACTTTCCTCTTAGATGGTTTGCAAGTACAATTCCAAAATGTACTCACGGCTTTGTCCCTGGCTATTAACTTGGTCAGATTATGAAGAAGGTTATGAGGACGATGGTGAGGAGTACGATGACGCCGGTGCAAACTAGGAGCGTCTCCCAGTCAGTTGCCTGTAGGGTAGTAGGCATGACGTGGGTCATCTACGCTGTTTGGTATCCGCTGCTTAGTTGTAAAGTTGCCCGGCGTGGCAATATCAAACTTGGTCATGTGACCAATTGTAAGTATATTATTCGGTACTATAATGGATGATGTAATTCTGGTAGCAACTCGGATATGTGGATTCATGACACACTGATCATGGGATCGTGAATTGTATGCATATCGGGTATTCCGGATGGGTAATCCGGGGTCCCCACAATGACAGCCTATTTTTATGAAAATTTATGAGGGGCCATGTACTTCCTAAACTGAATATCTGTACTCTGCGGTCTTACTGGTATGTACTTCCCTCAATAGTAATGTTGTACTTCATGCCATGCCATCTATTTTTTCATGCAAATTTACGAGGGACCATGTACATTCCGAAACTAAATATCTGTACTTCTCCTTCTTACTGGTCTGTACTTCCCGTCGTCTTAATGTTGTACTTCTCGTTATGATAGACATTTTTCATGCAAATTTATGTCATGATAGACTATTTTTTCAGAAATTTACGAGGGACCGTGTACTTCCCTATACTTAATATTTGTACTTCTCCTTCTTATTGGTTTGTACTTTCTGTCATCATAATGTTATAATTCTCGCTATGATAGACATTTTTGTTAAAGCCCAACAGACGCCCCTAATCTAGACAACCGTCATTAGCAACCGTCATTAGATTAGGCACGTGTTAATTATGTCCAAAGCGCCGTACAGACGCATGTATCCGTACCGACACCTTCTCATATGCCAAAAGGCATCTCTCTGTAAACAGGCGCCTCTTCTTGGCACCCCAAAATCCTTGTATAATAGGGGTTTGCCCAGAAGCAATAAACACAAGTTTCACTCTCAATCATTTGATTTACAACACGTTATCAGCAACTTGGTCTCTGCCAAGAGAGAAAAAGGCCAACTCCGGCGATCGTCGGAACAAGAAACAACAGAAGAAGGAAAGGTAAGAAAATTGGCAAGGATGAACTTGCCGGCCATTGCTTCTGCACTCCTTTGTTTTCTCTGGCGGGAGAGTCGTCGTCCAAACCATCGACTCCGCCGCCGCGATGCCAGCCTCTGCCGCTTCGGCCGTGACAATGGTTACTGCCGCCACGGCAACCGCCGTGTTCTTCACCACTGTTCTGCACACGGCGGCCAACGCCGTCACTTTGTCTTGAACCGCTGTCGCAACGGCGGCCACCACCCTCGCCAGACCCCAGTGCCAACCACTGGACAGGGTGTCCAGGAGGTCACCGAAGATGTTGCTAGACCTTCTGCGCCACCACCGCCAGTGTTCTCCATCCCGCCGATGGACTGGCTCCTCGGCGGGCCAGCGGCACCATTCCTGGGAAAGGACGACGACTTCGACGCTGCCTTGGCCCCGCCTCCGCCGGGCATCTTCTTTGGCAACAACATGGATGCTAGGGTAGCCTTCTGCCCAGCGCATGGGTATGGGCCATGCCCTGCCCGCGATGGCATCCTCCTCTGGCCGGTGCACGACTATGGCCCATGCCCCCTCGCCCCGGCAACACCACCGCAGGAACAGGAGGATGTCGACGTGCTCGATGCCTACCCGAACTTCCCGACACCGATGCCAAGCGACGAGGATCCGGAGCACCTTCTGCCGCTGGGTTATGGAACAATCCCGGGACTTGAATCACCATGGCCGGCACCACCGGCAGCCTCCCCGTTCGGCTTTGACCTCAACGTCAAAGTCGAGCCCCAGGAAGCCCCGACCCCGCTCCTGCCTCCGGCTCCGGCAGCACCGGCCTCGCCCTCTTCATCCGCACCAGCCTCACCCGCGCCCACCGGCCTCGCCCCGGCTCCGCCCGCTCCCGCCGTCTCCTCGCCTCCATCGCCCTCGTCGGAGGCCCATCGCCTGCTGCACCGGTTCGGTTCGGCCATGCCCACGCACCGCGCGGGGACATGGTCGCCGGCCGCCCTTGGCCTGTCCAACAACGGCATGGGCCCAGGAGGGAGGTCCTCCTCTGGGGGGGGAGTCCCACGCCGGAGGTCGCTGCGCCGGGCGCTAAATCAGCGACGGTCGACGGGGGCAGAGTGGAGTGATGGCTGGTCGGGGCAGAGCCCTAACCGCCCCATTCCCCTCCCCTTATCCGCTTCCAAGTGGTGCCTGGCTGGGCCGTGGGCCGAAAGGCCTCGTGGGCTGAGACCCACGTGAATTAGTCCTATCTTTAAAAAACATGAATTAGCTTTGTATTTACGTTAATTCTAGCTTTAGTCCAACTTCTAGTGCTGTTTAGTACTTGTCATGTTTTAGCAGATGTAAATTAGGGATTTCACATAAAGATCCAACTACCAGTGCTATAATTTAGTAGTTGTCATGTTTTAGATCTTGTATTAGTGTGTAATCTACTACTCCCTCCGATCAGAAATAAGTGTTGGTGATTTTATACTAACTTAGTACAAAGTTTGTACTAAGTCCCCGACAGTTATTTCCGATCGGAGGGAGTATATTGTATATTGATGTTTGGACTATATTATGTCTATAAATGATTATATGTTCAGTGTGTTTGCACTTTGCAATCCCTATAACATATATAAATTTTTGGTACAATAATATTATTTTGCAACTGAGCATTCTTATTGCAAAGTTATATACCAATTTACCATCAATTAAGTCCAAAAATGTCTCGAAAGACACAAAATTGACTTAATTCAAAGTAAATTGATACGCAAAATCATTAAAAAAATGGACTACTTCAAATTTATATATGGGATCACAAGGTAATGTGGCATCTACTGCATACTGTGCAGATTATCCACAATATTGTGAGGTCTACATTTTGTCAAAATTGACACAATGACTACCTTCAATGTGATCTCCCATATATTTAAATCAAATCATAACATAAGGTACTACGAAAAAAAAGCATCGACTAAATTACGTCAGACTATGATTCTTGGTGCTGAGAGATGTACTCCATAAAAATGGTGATTATCTACAATGTGTTATGTAGATGATTTGAGGCCTACACTAAAACCCAAGTGTTCACTTGAGTTTACAAGATTTTGCAAATTTTATTACAACACAACCAAGATGACTTTAATTTACATACATGTAAATTAATCAAATCTCTGGTTCTCGTTCATGTAGGACAACATGGCCGCTAAAGAATTTGAAGAGCTTGCGCTCGACGGACATAATTACCCTACATGGGCAATGGATGTTAAGATTAGTCTTTTATCCCGTGGCATTGCAGGTGCACTCATACCACCTGAGAATCCTCCTCAGGAGGGAGATGCACAAGTAACTGAGAAACATAAATATACTTCCTTATCCCTCATAAGGCAACATATTCACCCAGATTTGAAATCTGAATATTTGATGGAGGAATCTCCAAGCAATATGTGGCAATCACTTAAAACAAGATATGAACTTCTTTTAAAGAATAGTCATCAGCGCCCCATTGGGGTTGCCCCTCTCTCCGAGGTACATGCAAATTTTTAGAAAAAAAATAAGTTCAATGAGTCATTTAAAGGCCAAACCAAGAACTTCAAGGGTAAATTCAACCACAACCGCAACAAGAAGAACAAGCCACACAATTCAGATAATGGGAAGGGCAAAGCAAAGAACAAGTTCGATAAGACAATTCTTTGCCAGAAATGTGGATGCTACAAGCATGTCACCAAGAAATGCCGCACCCCAAGACATCTGGTAAACCTCTACCTACAATCCATGGGACGTAATAGACATGCCCAAGGAGTAAGATATGAAGCTCACTTCAATCTTCAACCTGGTAATAACATGGAAGTGGGATGTTCGCAAGATGTTCAAGGAGCACCAAGCAACACCAAAGAATTCCATCTACCACAGTACTCCATGGACAAAGAGAACATGATGATCGAATATGCCTCAAACGACGAGTTTGGGGACTTTGACTAGTCAATCAACTCCATTAGATAATATATTTATCTACATCCATCAGATTGTTGTAATAAAATAATAATAATATGTAAAGCACAATATGCATTGTATCAAACACATTAATAGTGTTGTTGGTATCATCACCCTATATTGTAAAGCACAATATGTATTGTATCGGTACTTTGATATTAATATAATCATATGTATTCTATATATCCAATACAAGTCTTTCCATCACTGAAAATTCTACATTTTAATATATAGATTTCTACGGGAGTCAATCCAAATGGAGGAGGAAATGTGCCTTGTGGACAGTGGTACCACAAACTCTATACTTAGCGAAATAAAATATTTTCAAACTCTCAAAAAGTTAAATGGAATTTTTTTAACAATCGCTGGATGCGATGCGGTAATTGTTGGCATAGGACGTGCCATATTTACCCTCCCTATGGGTATACAAATTATAATTGAGGATGCTTTATTGTATCCTGATTCAACTCATACCCTCATTGGTTACAGAGATATCCGCAAAAATGGATTTCACATTGAAACCCATGACGATAACAAAGAGGAATATCTCCTCTTTACCAAAGATAATGGATATGGCAAACAATTATTTGAGAAAATTCCTTCTTTATCATCAGGATTATACTCACATACATAAAACCCATAGCACACGTTGTGTACAAGGTAATTTTTCAAAATGTCAATGCATTTCAAACTTGGTATGATCGCCTTGGTCATCTCGGTATCGGGATGATGAGAAAAACTATCTGAAATTCCAGTGGTCATGACTTAAATGAAGCTGAATTCCCACAATCTTCGGATTTCATGTGCACTACATGTGCTACTGGGAAACTCATTTTAAGACCTTCTCATCTTCAAATCCAAGCGGAACCACTCCAATTCCTTGAATGAATTCAAGGCGATATTTGTGGTCCTATCCAACCATTGTCTGGACCTTTTAGGTATTTCATGGTTCTCATAGATGCATCTACACAATGGTCCCTGATGGTGCGTAGTAGGCACCCAGTTGGGAACCCCAAGAGGAAGGTATGATGAGCACAGCAGCAAGTTTCCCTCAGTTGTGAAACTAAGGTTTTATCGAACCAGTAGGATAAAGAACCACACTTCCGAAGGTTGATGCCTGCTAGCTTTGCGACACTCCGGACAATGGCGCCAGATAAATGCTTGTCGGTGTGTAGCTTTTCACCAGCAGCAACGTGGAACCTGCACATAACACAACCAAGAACTTTGCCCCAACTTACGATGAGGTTGTCAATCTCACCGGTTTGCTGTAAACAAAGGATTAAGCGTATCGAGTGGTTAAAGGTAATAGTATGCAAGAATGTAAATAATGCGAGTAAAAGTAAAACGGTAATAGCAATGTAAAGGAATTGGACCGGGGTCCACAGTTCACTAGTGGTGTCTCTCCATAAGATAAATAACAACATGCTGGGTAAACAAATTACAGTTGGGCAATTGATAGAGTAAAGATAACGTACATATGTCATGAGGATCACTATGAGATTCACTCTGGGCATTACGACAAAATACATAGACCGTAATCCAACTGCATCTATGACTAATAATCCACTCTCCGGATGTCGTCCGAGCAACCATCGGGTATTAACTTGCGAACAACAGATTATCGCCTTAAGCAAAGTGCGTAATGTAAACAATGCAAATGTCCTTGGACACAAGAATGTTGTTTTCTCCCTAGTGTCAACATCACATCTACAACCTTAGAGGTTTCTGTCACTCCCCTAGATTACTAGAGGTATGAACCCAACTATCGAGCATAAATACTCCCTCTTGGAGTCACTAGCATCTACTCGGCCAAGATACCTACTAGCAACAGAGAGCATGCAAGATCATAAACAACATAGAGATAACATAAAGATAATAATTCATCACATCAACTTGACATAGTACCAATACTCATCGGATCCCAACAAACACAACATGTAGAATTACACAAAGATGATCTTGATCATGATAGGCAGCTCACAAGATCTAAACATGAAGCACATGTTGGAGAAGACGACCATCTAGCTACTGCTATGGACCCGTAGTCCAAGGTAGACTACTCACACATCACTCCGGAGGTGACCATGGTGGTGGAGAAGGCCTCCGACAGGGATTGCCCTCTCCTGCAGGGTGCCGGGAATAGCTTCTTGACCCTCTCGATCTCGTGTCGACGACGGTGGCGGCTTGTAGTATGTTTCGAGGAAAATTGATCCGGTGTTTAGGTTTTTCCCGTCGAGGGGAATATATAGGCAGAAGGCGGCGTCAGGAGGTGGACCAGGCGGCATCACCCCTAGGTGGCGCGGGCCAGGCCTAGGCCGCGCCGCCCTAGGGTGTGGCCAGGCTCTGGCCCCCCTCCATCTCATCTTCGGACTTCGTCTCGTTTCTGGAAAAATAGTAGGTTCGGCTTTTGTTTTGTCCAATTCCGAGAATATTTCCTGTGTAGCTTTTATGAAACACAAAAATAGCAGAAAACAGGGAACTGGCACTGTGGCATCTTGTTAGTAGGTTAGTTCCGGAAAATGCATAAAAATGCCACGAAGTGTAACAAAACACAAAGCAAATGGTGTATAAACAAGCATGGAGCATCAAAAATTATAGATACGTTTGAGACGTATCAAGCATCCCCCAGCTTAACTCCTGCTCGTCCTCGAGTAGGTAAGTGATAACAAAAGAATAATTTTTGAGGTGACATGCACCATCACAATCTTGATCAACTAGGTAAAGCATTGAGTGCTGAGATCAAAGAACATAAAACATGGGCATAAGAGACATAATCTCGGCAATAAAACTTAGCAACCATATTATAACAAGAAAAGTAACACAAATGAAAGACCATGAATAATAAAACAATGAAAGTCAAGTGTGTGTTCAAATCATATGGAAAAACATAGTAAAATGGTTTTCAGCTTGTCCTTCATGGAATAGCAAAACATAAATGCATAGGACACCTTCAAGTTTAAGAGGGCAACAAGATATGAATAATTTAAGAACAAGCAAAACCATAATCATGTATCAATCAATGATAAACTTTGGGAATATGCACGTTAAACTCAGATTGGCAACTATGCTCTCTTAGATGGTGCATAAAGGTAGAAGGTGGAGACTCAACATAAAAGTAAAAGAAAGACCCTTCACAGAGGGAAGCAGTGATTGCAAGTTTTATAAACCTCCAAAAATTATGATACTTACTAGCTTTGAGCTCTCATTGCCCCCATCATAGGCATCTTGAATGGTTAAGGTTAATGCGAGTACAATTATGAAGCATATGCTTAACAAATCATAAGTTGAAAATCTCATGTCCCTTGAAGTATGAATACCTAAACCTCATGCTACTCGACTTAGGTCCCAAGCAAGTTCTTGTCATTGTAAGCATACATGTATCATCGAGAACCGCCAATGGGGTACCTCTTGCCCGATGACATGGAACAAGCCCACATCAAAATGATAAGACAAACACACAATGAACACCTCGGCATCTCTTTTATTTACCATTGGTATAGCTTTTTTTGTGAGATGCGTCGTCGAATGTCCACTATGGGCATGCTGTAAATTTCCACCATGAATGATGCATTGCTTGGATTAGCGGCCCATGCGTTTCTCTAACACATATACAAACTCCATGACCTCACAAGATCCCAACTTATTTCACATCGCGAGTATCCATAAACAAAAGATCACAATATCAACTAAAATGAGAGAAAGTGAAATGTTGAAATCTTGCCCCATGACGGCATGGTTGGGCTAACCTCCAACTTTCAACTTGCAAGCATAACATCAACATAAGAGAGCCACAATGTCAAAATTTTAAAAACGAGAAAAGTAAAGTGTGCCATCAGGTTCGTGAGAGCTTTACTGACTAATTTTCACATAACACCAAAAAGAGTTTTATTTGAAGGATAGATAAAAGCAAGTCGAATGTACTTGGAATAGCAAATTACTAATAGGTATGTATGGTTGACACATTGGCAAACTTGGTTTTTGGGAGTTGGATGCACGAGTAGAGCTCATACTCAGTACAAAATGAAGGCTAGCAAAAGACTAGGAGCGACCAACTAAGAGAGCAATAACGGCCATAATCATGCATAGCGACAAAACATCATTAACCAAAGCATAAAGTGGTATCACAAGTCAAAAACCAAATGATCATAGAGGCTTGTGGCGACTTATTAGAGTCAAGTGTGTTGTAAGGATGTGCCAACTCAACCCAAATAAAGCATCAAGGAGAAAACCACAATAAAATGCTTCCATATAATAAAAACAATGCATGATTTTTTTCAAAGGCTCATTAAGCAATCTCAGTCATTCGAGACAAGTCATGCTACAGAAAAAACTACTAAGCATACTATCAAAACGACATCAAGCATGGCATGCAAAAGTCTAAGCCGCAGTCTAAACAAGCTCCCTTTTGTACACTTTTTGCATGAAACTTTTTCTCTTTTCCAACACTATTCAAACCTTTTTGAAACAACTCTTTTGATGAAAACCAACATAGACCAGTGGTATAAATACACCTTGATGCAAAGATATAACAATATCTGAACAAAAATCAAGGCGAAAAATGAAAGCTAAATGCAGTTCTAGAAAAAGAGAACACTCGTTAAACGATAAGAGTGAAAAATAGAGTGTTCTTGGCAAATGAAAAACGAAGTATGTCTTCTCCAAAAGAAATTTGTTGAGGTCCAACCATTTATTGCAGCAAACATAACAAAAGAAAACTGAAAGCAAAAGTAAAGACGCTCCAAGAAAAACGTATAGAATATGAAGCAATAAAAATATAGTGTGTTGAAAGGTGACCTGATTTTTGCCGATGAAGAAGGGGTGTCTCGGGGGCATCCCCAAGCTTTGACGCTTGTACCTCTTGGATATTTCTTGGGGTGAAATGGGCATCCCCAAGCTTGAGCTTTTGTCCATACTTCATCTCATCTCATCACTCTCCATTCCCTACATTTGAAAACTTCCTTCATACAAAACTTCACACAATTCTACTAGCAACGTTAGCATAAGCATGATAGTAAATCAACTCTTTTGGTTCAGTTTCAAACTCAAACACACCAAATATAAAGCATATACTACTGTAGCAACTTCCTCAAAAGTTCCGTGATCAAAAGAACTAAAAAAGAAAACAATCGAGAGGCAAACACAAATAGTGGCAGAAATTAGTCAAAACAGAACAGCTGACAAAGATCGATTTTTTCGAGGACATTCTGTTGCTCAAATCGAAAAGTGCAAAACTAATTAAAGTTTGGAAATAACCTGGGGCATATGCACAAGAAATCTCTGATCAAAAAGATATTCTGAGAATTTTCATGAATGTTTACGGTGCAGCGCAGAAATCTGTTTCAGGACAGCAACTTCCCCAAACCTTACCTCCCTCAAATCAAAGGTTCTTCTTGGCACAACAACAAAATAAAAATGATAAGGAGAGGTCATTACAGTAGTAATAACTTCCAAGACTCAAATAAAAGAAAAAGTACTAAAAAGAAAACATTGGGTTATCTCCCAAGAGTGCTTTTCTTTAACGCCTTTGAGCTAGGCGTAGAAAGGTGGAAATCAAGTATTTTCAAATGAGGCATTAAGATCAATTGCAGAAGTATTTTCAACAAGGAATTGAATTGTATCCAAATGAGTTTTTGAAGATCCCTTATAAACACTCTTTGGTTCACTACTTTCATCAAAAGGGTTTTCAGGACAAATCCAATCAAAATTCTTTTCCAAAGCTTCATGCAATCCTACAAGTTTGCAAGGTATTGGTACTTTGATTTCTTCATTGTTTGTACCAACAACCTCTACACGTGAGCCAAGCATATTAAAACGCTCAAAGACTTTCCTAGCTTCAATAACAACATCTCGAAATTCTCTACGCAAAGTCTCCAAAATAAAATCTTTCTTTTCGGAGTCTTCGATATCATGAAGCTTAAGAAACATTTGTTGCATAAAAGGATTAAGGTTAACAAACCTAGCCTCCAACATGTGAACTAATTAAGTAGCAGCAACTTCATAACTAGGAGCAAGCTCAGCTAAAGATCTATCCTCAACATCTTTATGCATACTAACATGATTAAAGAACTCCTCGATGCTACCTTTCCCAATTATAGAACCACTATCCACTGAGAGGTCCTCCAAAGCATACTTAGGGAACAATATAATGAACTAAAAGTAAAAGTAACGGAATGCAAACTATCAAAGGAATTTTTTTTTATATTTTTGATAAAACGATGCAAGCAAAAATAAAGTAAAGAAAAACAATAACAAAGTAAAAGATTTAGCGTGAGAGACTCCCCTTGTAGAAATCTTCTTTCTCCCCGGCAACGGCGCTAGAAAAATGCTTGATGGTGCGTAGTAGGCACCCAGTTGGGAACCCTAAGAGGAAGGTATGATGAGCACAGCAACAAGTTTCCCTCAGTTGTGAAACCAAGGTTTTATCGAACCAGTAGGAGAAAGAACCACACTTCTGAAGGTTGATGCCCGCTAGCTTTACGACACTCCGAACAATGGCGCCAGATAAATGCTTGTCGGCGTGTAGCTTTTCACCAGCAGCAACATGTAGCCTGCACACAACACAACCAAGAACTTTGCCCCAACTTACGATGAGGTTGTCAATCTCACTGGTTTGTTATAAACAAAGGATTAAGCATATCGAGTGGTAAAAGGTAATAGTATGCAAGAATGTAAATAATGCGAGTAAAAGTAAAACGGTAATAGCAATGTAAAGGAATTGGACCGGGGTCCACAGTTCACTAGTGGTGTCTCTCCATAAGATAAATAACAACATGCTGGGTAAACAAATTACAGTTGGGCAATTGATAGAGTAAAGATGACGTACATATGTCATGAGGATCACTATGAGATTCACTCTGGGCATTACGACAAAATACATAGACCGTAATCTAACTGCATCTATGACTAATAATCCACCCTCTGGATGTCGTCCGAGCAACCATCGGGTATTAAGTTGCGAACAACAGATTATCGCCTTAAGCAAAGTGCGTAATGTAAACAATGCAAATGTCCTTGGACACAAGAATGTTGTTTTCTCCCTAGTGGCAACATCACATCTACAACCTTAGAGGTTTCTGTCACTCCCCTAGATTACTAGAGGCATGAACCCAACTATCGAGCATAAATACTCCCTCTTGGAGTCACTAGCATCTACTCGGCCAAGATATCTAGTAGCAACGGAGAGCATGCAAGATCATAAACAACATAGAGATAACATAAAGATAATAATTCAGCACATCAACTTGACATAGTACCAATACTCATCGGATCCCAACAAACACAACATGTAGAATTACACAAAGATGATCTTGATCATGATAGGCAGCTCACAAGATCTAAACATGAAGCACATGGTGGAGAAGACGACCATCTAGCTACTGCTATGGACCCGTAGTCTAAGGTAGACTACTCACACATCACTCCGGAGGCGACCATGGTGGTGGAGAACGCCTCCGACAGGGATTCCCCTCTCTGGCAGGGTGCCGGGAAGAGCTTCTGGATCCTCCCGATTTTTCATTGACGATGGCGGTGGCTTGCAGTTTGTTTCGAGGAAAATTGATCCGGTGTTTAGGTTTTTCCCGTCAAGGGGAATATATAGGTGGAAGGGCGGCGTCAGGAGGTGGACCAGGCGGCCGCACCCCTAGCTGGCGCAGGCCAGGCCTAGGCTGCGCCGCCCTAGGGTGTGGCCAGGCTCTGCCCCCCCTCCATCTCATCTTTGGACTTTGTCTCGTGTCTGGAAAAATAGGAGGTTCGGCTTTTGTTTCATCCAATTCCGATAATATTTCCGGTGTAGCTTTTCTGAAACACAAAAATAGCAGAAAATAGGGAACTGGCATTGTGGCATCTCGTTAGTAGGTTAGTTCCGGAAAATGCATAAAAACACCACGAAGTATAACAAAACACAAAGCAAATGGTGTATAAACAAGCATGGAGCATCAAAAATTATAGATACGTTTGAGACGTATCAGTCCCATGTGTGTCTATTATCCACACGAAACCATGCATTTGCCAAAATAATGAGACAAGTTATTAAATTACAAGCTCATTATCCTGAGAATCGAATCAAATCAATTCAAATGGACAATCCTGCTGTATTTTCCTCGCGAGCCTTCAATGATTATTGCATAGCACTAGGAATTGAAGTTTAGCACTCAGTCCCATATGTCCACACTTAAAATGGTTTGGCCGAATCTCTAATTAAGAGAATTAAGCTCATAGCACGACCTTTGCAAATGAATTGCAACTTACCAACTTCATGTTGGGGTCATGCCGTTTTACATGCTGCTGACTTAATTCAATTGCGACCACTGCATATCACAACACTTCCCCTCTGCAATTAGTACGTGGAAATCTACCTAATATTTCCCATCTGCGTAAATTTGGATGCGCCACATATGTGCCAATCTCACCACCGTAGCGTACATCCATGGGCCCACACAGGAAATTGGGAATCTATGTGGGGTACAAATCATCGTCGATAATCAAGTACCTTGAACCCCTCAGAGGGGATCTATTCACAACCCATCAGGCTGATTGCATCTTTAATGAGGATCATTTCCCGGCATTAGGGGAGATATCAAGTACCAAAAGGAATGCCCGAAAATCGATTGGAATGCCCAAGGCATTTCCTCCTCTGACCCACGTACTCAAGAAACTGAACTTCAAGTTTGGAAGATAATTAATTTGCAACATATAGCAAATAATCTGCCAGATTCATGTACAAAATATAAAGGTGTCACTAAATCCTACAATCCTGCAATAAATGCGCCTAAAAGAGTGGAGGTACCAACAAAAACCACTCAACCCCCTAATTCAAAATAAGAGGGGGAGAAGTACGGCCATAAAACAAGATTCAGCTCCTTGCAGGCAACAAAGGAAATGAGGGAAGAAACCCCCTGAACAAGTAAATGTAAAACAGGATTTAGCTCCTCGCAAGCAACAAAGGAAACAAAGGAAGAAACCCTCTGAAGAAGTAAATGTAAATCAACCTAGCATTGATAATCATCAAATGGGTAGTTTACACCTAGTGGAAGGACAACCTCCACAACCTAGCTCAGTTGTGCACTCAATGACTGGGACATCCGAAAACCTAGACTCAACCGTATTGAGAAATCACGATGAGTCCACAAGGGTAATTGAAATTTCCACAAACTATATAGACTCTGGAGAATCTTACAACCGTAAGTCTACAATTGTCGACATAAATTTCTCAACTACAATTGCAAACAACCTTCTAAATGATCACGATCCAAAGACCATGGCAGAGTGTGAGAAATGCTCTGACTGGCCTAAATGGAAGGATGCAATCCAAGTAGAATTAGCCTCGCTCAATAAACAAAAGGTATTCACTGAAGCAATACCTACACCTCCCAAAGTTTTCCATGTGGGATTTAAATGGGTTTTCGTTCGTAAGCGGAATGAAAACAATGAGGTGGTGAGATATAAAGCAAGGCTTGTAGCCCAAGGTTTCACGTAGAGACCAGGCATTGATTTCAATGAAACTTATTTTCCAGTAATGAGTGGTATTACATTCCGATACCTCAGATCTATGGCAGTACAAAATCGTCTATCTATGTTGTTGATGGACGTAGTGACCGCTTACCTTTATGGCTCACTTGGTTCGGACATCTATATAAGGTTCCTGATGGAGTCCCAATTCTGAATCCAAATGCAAAACACAATGTATATTGTGTAAAACTATATAAGTCTTTATATGGTTTAAAATAGTCAGGACACATGTGGTACAACCGACTTAGTGAGTTCCTATTGAAAAAGGGATATTCCAACAATGATGATTGTCCATGTGTCTTCATCAAAAAGTCTGAAACAGGATTTTGCATATTTTCAGTGTATGTTGATGACCTTAATATCATTGGCAACACACAATATATTGATGAAGCACGCAATCACCTAAAGACGGAATTTGAGATGAAGGATTTGAATAAAACCAAATTTTGCTTAGGATTCAACTTGAGCACCTTCCCTCAGGTATTTTGGTTCATCAAACCGCCTATATCCAGAAAATATTCGAGAAATTCAAAACTCCCATGGTTGTTCGATCTCTAGACGTAGAGAAAGATCAATTTAGACCAAAGGATAATGGAGAAGAGATACTTGGATCTGAAGTTCCGTATCTCAGTGCTATTGGAGCGCTTATGTATCTTGCAAATTGCACCAGGCCTAATATTGCATTTTCAGTAAATTTACTAGCTAGACATAGCGCAGCTCCTACTAAACGCCATTGGACGGGAGTTAAGAATATCTTTCGATATCTCCAAGTCACAAAGGATCTTGGCCTATTCTTTCAATTTCAGAGAAATCTGGACATTGATATGATTGGGTATACCAATGCTGGCTACTTATCAGACCCCCATAATGCCAGATCGCAAACCGGTTTTATGTTCCCACATGGTGGGACAGCCATCTCATGGAAGTCTTCTAAGGAAACCTTAGTGGCTACATCCACCAATCATTCTAAAATAATTGCATTATATGAGGCATCACGTGAATGTGTGTGGCTTCGCAGAATGATAAACCACATACAACAATCATGTGGAAAAGGTTCTATCAAATGTCCAACCATTATCTAAAAAGATAATGCCGCTTGTGTTGCTCAAATGCAAACGAGTTACAGAAAGAGCAATATCACTAAACATATTGCACCCAAATTGTTTTATCCCCATGAATTACAGAAAAGTGGAGATATAAACATTTTGCAAGTCAAATCATGTGATAATCTTGCTGATCTATTCACAAAGTCACTACCAACTTCAACATTTGAAAAGTATGTTCATGGAATTGTATGAGATGACTTTGAGAATTGAAAGGATCAGGGGGATTATCCCTCTGAACCATAACCCATTCAAACATTATATTACACTCTTTTCCCTTTATGAGTTTACTCTCATGGTTCTCATCAAGGTTTTTAATGAGGTAATATCAACACAAGAATATATGTCATACCTCCTATTTTCCCCACCAGGGTTTTTAACGGATGTATACAAGACATATTAATTGTCCTCTAAAGTTACCAATGAATTTTGTCCTTTTAAGGTTTTCTCATATAAGTTATCAAAGAGACAATAATCATTATATGTTGTACTATTTCTCCTTACTTTCCCCACTGGGTTTTAAAGGAGTTTTTGACAACATATCAAATTCTAGTCTCCTCATATTTTTCCCACAGGGTTTTTGGGGGAGTTTATTCAAGATAATATGCGCTTGTGATCAAGATCAATTTTCTCAAGATTATACAAGGAATACAAGACATAAGAGAAGCAGCTTTGTACAAGGGGGAGTGTTAAAGCCCAACAGACGCCCCTAATCTAGACAACCATCATTAGCAACCATCATTAGATTTAGGCACATGTTAATTATGTCCAAAGCGCCTTACGGACGCATGTGTCCGTACGGACGCCTTCTCATATGCCTAAAGGCATCTCTCTGTTAACAGGCGCCTCTTCTTGGCGCCCCAAAATCCTTGTATAAATAGGGCTCTGCCCACAAGCAATAAACACAAGTTGCACTCTCAATTATTTGAGTTACAACAATTTTCATGCAAAACTATGAGGGACCGTGTGTACTTCCCTAGATAATTAAAATATCATGTTATACTTATCTCTGCCACCATGTTGTACTTCCCTCCATCATCAAGATGTACTTCCATCATGACTGACATTTTTCATGCAAAATTATGAGGGACTATTTGTACTTCCCTGAACCAAATATATGTACTTCCTTAAACTAGATATAATTATTTTCCCTGAACTATCTATCTGTACTTCTCAATTTTACTAGTGTGTACTTCCATGCATTACATTGTTATACTTCTCGTCATGACAATCATTTTTTGAAACAAAACTATGAGGGATTATGTTTACTTCGCTAAACTAGATATTTGTACTTATTGATCATACCTCCATCACACTGTTGTACTTCCCATCATGACAATCATTTTAATGCAAAATTATGAGGGTTCGCACGTACTTCCCTAAACTAGATATTTGTACTTCTCGGTCTTACTAGTGTGTACTTCCATCCATCACATTGTTGTACTTCTCGTCATGATGAAAAACTATGAGGGATCATGTGTATTTCCCTAAACTGAATATTTGTACTTCTACTTCTTACTGGTCTGTACTTATCATCGTCAGAATGTTGTACTTCCCGCCATGATAGATATTTTTTCATCTAAAATTATGAGGGGCCGTGTTTGTTTCCCTAAACTAGATAATTGCACTTCGTGACATTATCAGTTTGTACATCCCTAAACTAAAGTTATATTTCCTAATCCTGCAGTATATACTTCCCAATTTTACCGGTGTTTACTAGTGGTATGTACTTACTAATCTTATTGGTGTGTACTTCTTAATCCTGCTAGCGTACTTCTCGATCATTCTAGAGTGTACTTCCCAGGGGTAGTGTTTTGGCACCCGGGAGCATATGTTTCTGGTTTTTGAAATCTATTTTAAACAAAGTTTAAAATGTTTTACTTCATTATAGTCATTTTTCATGCAAAATTATGTGTGACCTTGTACTTCCCTAAACTAGATATTTGTACTTCTCGGTTTTTCTTGGTGTACTTCCGTCCATCACATTGTTGTACTTCCCGTCATGCCAGATATTTTTCCCAGTAAAACTACGAGGGACTGTATGTACTTCTCTAAACTAGATATCTGTACTTCTTGATCTTACTGGTCTGTACTTCCATCTATCAGAATGTTGTACTTCTCGTCATGATTGTTTTTTCATACAAAATTACGATGGACGATGTGTACTTCTCTAAACTAGATATCCGCAATTCTTGTTCTTGCTTGTATGTACTTTCCTCCATCACAATGTTGTACTCATGTAGTCATTTTTTCATGCAAATTTACTAGGGATTGTGTAGTCTCTAAACTGAATATTTGTACTATCCGGTCTTACTTGTCTGTACTTCCTTCCATCGCAATCCTGTACTTCCCGACATGGCCGTCAATGCAAAAATCTGAGAAAACGCGTGCACTTCCCTCAGCTAGATATATGTACTTCCCGATCTTACTAGAGAGCGGCAACGGCCAACAAAGATCATGGGTCGCCGACGGCACAAGAATTGTGGCGGTGGGGATGTGGCGGCGTGTTGAGGACCTTGGTTGCCTCCTGGTCTGGTAGCGGCGAGGATGTGGTCCCGCGATAGCTTCGGGTGGGCTCGGTGAAAGGAGAGGCACCCACCGGCAGGAGCATCAAGGAAGTTTTTCATTTTTAAATTTAAACATGTTTTTAACTTAACAAAAACTTGTTATTGACATGTTTCATCAGAGTGTTTATGTACTTCCTGATGAAATGTTGTGTATTGCTCGTTTTATGGGATGTGCACTGCCTACCATAAGTACGGTTTCATGGCTACTTTTTTTGCAAAAAAAAAAAATATCGGGCTATCATCCTTGTCGTCTCCAACCCATCCCCTCATCCTTGCATGAGCGTCTATGGGCATAAATTATTGTTTTTTATGAATAGGTTTCCACGGCTATCTTGTACGAATGAAAATAGAAAGTATCGGGTTATGTTCGTATCAAGCCCATCCGCGACCGTCGCGTGCTCCTGCTACCACATAAAATTCAAAGATATATTTAACAATTCAACTAAATAAGATCTGTTGCGTCCAATAAAAATCAGTACAAAATAAAAATTCAACGAGGCGGCTCTTTAGAGGAGATAATTAAAGAACATACTGATTAATTTTTCCAAAACAATTGATCAGTAAAAAAGCCAGCTGCTAGCGCCATAGGAGAGATATAGATGGATGGGATTGAGCCGTGGGAGTGTGCCATGCCGCCATATACGATGGTAGTGACACTGTGTTAGGCTCGCACTGGGGATTCGTGGACGCTCGGGAGGCTGAAGGAATTACACAACTGAAACAAAAGAAATACACAATTCAAAGAAAAAGAAATACTAGGACGATATACTCTTCTCTCGGGAGCACCCGCGACAATGAATCAAAGAACTGCCCACTGCACAACGGCACGACGTCTGGACTGCATAGTTTGGTTGCGGGAAAGAGCGGTGCTGGGAAGTGGTGGCTACGGGAGTGAGCCTGCAAGATTGAGCGGCGTCGGTCTGGAGAATACGCTAGCACCAAGGGGACTATACTTCCCTTATTTTGCAACTTGTCAGATTCTGAAAATCTAAAACAGAGTATTTAGCACTTCAGGTCACGTTTCGTCTAATTTAATTTGTGAAGTGAAAAACGTTTCAGATAAAAATCAAACTCTCCTAATCCTAACTACAAACACGTGGAGTGCACTTAATCAGAATATCATACACCATTTTTTCCTTTGTATCGCCAACAGATCTCACGGATCAATAGCATGGAGAAAATTGCCACTCCCACAGAATCAACCATCGTAAAGCTGTTGCTGAGCCGTGAGAATCAATTAGAGAGAGAAGAATTAGATGCAAAGACAAGAAAGTAGCCCAGCTGCACGGGATTCCACGGCTGGCTCACGAGGATGCCCACGAGCGGCGCATCCGGGAGTCCATGGAGGCGCACGGGAGTCTGGTATTGCAGGCGTCCCTGCCGGGGAGATCTGGTTCGCTGGGGTGAGCAGGGGCAACACGACGGGGTGGGACTGAGAGGTTCTCTGGGGAGGAGCAGAGTGGCGCGCTGGGGGCAGAGTAGGAGCTATTCGCCGGACGATTTGACCAGAGGCGATGCAGCCAGCAGTGGCGGAGCTAGCAATCTGGCAAGGTCTGGCTGGTGCCACACCTAAAATCTTTTATTCTTCATAGATATAAGTGTACTAGTGTAAAGATTAGTCAACTTTGCACAATCTCTGTTCATTCCGCCACACCTAATTTTTTTTTCTGCCTCCGCCACTGGCAGCCAGTGCAGAGGAACGTTGACCAAGGCAGTGGAGGAAAACGTGTCGGTGGAGAAGGTTCGCCCGGGCAGCGCGACACCGGAAGCCCACGGCGCGGGGAGCCTCAAGGCGGCTGTGGGGTGGACTTTAGGAGGTGGCGTTCGATCCCACCATGCGTTGTTGCGGGTGGGACGGCGCAGGTGCCCTCCACCGGTGGCACGGCGGTCTTCCAGGTCGAGGCGGCCGGGAAGTTGAGCTGGGTAGGCGGGGCTGTCCGGCGCGCTGGGGGAAGCAGAGCTTGGTCGGTCGGAGGTCGGACGGCCGTCGGGAGCGAGGGAGGTCGGGAGGTAGGAGACGAATGTGGTGGGCTTTTCTTTTTTATCGGGTCGGTTTTTCATTCGGACTTTTTCGCGTGTAGCGTGACATCGCCTCCTATATATGTAGGAGTGTGCGTAGGCAAAATAAAGAATACATCATTTTGTACCACACATGAGAGCGAATATTGTAATGTTTCTCTTTCTTATAACACAGATTGCAGAAGTTGGCATCCTTATAACAAAATAAAAAGGAAATTGCAGAAAGCTGGAGGAGAAAAATCTAGTATTCCCTCCGACCCATAATACTCTTCGCTAACATGGATACATCCATGTTAGCGAAGAGTATTATGGATCGAAGGGAGTACTAAAAAATAGAGTACACATCGCCTTCAATATAAAACAGATAGCCAGCTCAAGATCTCGTGATTCATCTGGTCTGTAGTCTGAAAAGTAAACAATCTACAACTCATGGAAACGGTTTTCCTCCGTTGAAATCTGCCCCCTTTTGACATTCTCGACATCTTGTAATGTACAGATTAACACCTGTCGAAACAAATAGTGTAGTTTAACAAGGTATCATAATTTCAACAAAAGAAGGGCTTTTGAAACAGATCAAACCAAGTGGATCACACTCTGCTTCTTGGAATAAACCATGCTAAAATAACATCTCTAGAACAAGATATGCCTTAGTTCCACAGTGAAGTTAGACGCGGAGAATGGCATGAAAGCCAAGAACTGAAGACTTGCAATGGATGTTTGAGTCTTGAGATGTAGGAATTCTGGCTTGGTGATTTGTGTCTTGGAGCACTAGAATTGGCAAGTGGGGGCGGTAGCGTAGGAGGAATTCAGTGTCTAAACCTGCAGGGTAAAAACCCAAGTTCTGACCTTAATTGGTTGTGTCTGGCAATAACCTTGTTGAAGGCATTGTTTTGTGAGTGTGAACCTTCTCCGGGGTGAAAACCTATGGTCTTTGATCAGAGCGATGACGTTGCTTGTGCAATGTTCCCTTTTTGGAGGCATCGCTTTTGGAGTTGATGGATTTCTGTGTTGGTGGTGTTTGGTCTGCTGTTACAAAGAACTCATCACTATAGCGGGACTTTTCTTTTCTGTAATTCTTCTTTCTTTTTTTAGCTGTGTGCATCCGTATTGCCGTTAGGGCACTACGTTGTTGCAGACGCGGGGTGTAATTGGTATCTCCATAATATTAATATATTCTCTTTATCAAAAAAAAAATCTCTAGAACAAGATGGACACTTGATGTATCAGATTGATTCAGCAACATTAACAGCAAAAAACCTACATTGGTCGGAGCACAACAGTCAACAATAGTAGTCGGAAAATAACTCGACAACGACCATGGTACTTTAAAAATTTGTCATAGACAACCATATGAAAGTAATTCTCAGACGTGATACGCCAGAATTATACCCAACAGGCTGAACATGGCCATTTGGGCTTTTGCTTCAGTGCACCCCTCTTTCTTAAATTTAACCCAAACCCAAACACATCAAAGGATGAGATGGCTCCGTACCCCTTCGTAATTAAGTTATGAAGGGGTACGGAGCAATTTCAGTCATTGATGTATTTAAGTTTTGGATGAGTTTAGACAAGGGGGGCGTATTGAAGCGAAGAAATATGGTATGATAAAAAAGGATTATATGGTATACCAATACGAGCAACCATCATTAGCAAAGAAATGATAGGTATCTTCGTGTAGCAATCCATATGAGAACTAAGTGACCGCCTCATACATTCTATCAATAACAAACTTGATCTTTAAAATAATATATTACTTTGTCCGTCTGTGCAACCCTAAATAAAGAAACCAGAATATAAATGAAAGAAACAGGGGAGGAGGCGTGCTGCTACTGAGGTCGCAGGACTATCTCCCACCAACTCCCTCTCGTACTTATGGGGGGCCACGGACTATCTCACATGCTATGTTCAAAATCCTCTAATTGCATACGGAAAGCAACGTAAATGATATAATCATTCTTGACCAATTTTAAAATAATACCTTTTAATTATCTGGGACACACTTCGGAGGATTCATTGGCATCGTCACAAGAACCTGACACTCTTCATCAACAACATTTGTGATTGTTTTGTCTTCAAGCAAGAGGGATCTACAACATTGAAAATATCAAAGTCAGCAAAGTTCATTCTTTTTAACCTAGTGCAAAGCATTATAAAAACTCACCCACGGCTCGTAGCCAATCCTGCAAGCAAATCAACCCCTCGACGGTATCGCTCATCAGCCTGCTTCTATAATCACTAACTACTCTCCCACCGGTGCTAAAAGCAGATTCAGATGCTACAGTTGATGCTTGAACAGCTAGAACATCATGAACGATACATGATATAACAGGATACTTTGGAGCATGCATTTCCCACCATCCCAAAATGTCAAAATCTTTCTTTTTGGGGAAGAGGTCTTCATTCAAGTACTGATCAAGATCATTTGTTACTTGTTTCTTTTGCACTTTCAGATATGCTTCCCAATCAGCTAGTGAATTCTCAGCTTCTAGCACCATATCCAAATCAGATTCTTCTGAACTATTAGAATAGAACCCCCCATTTCAAGGGAGTATTCTTCAAAGAGCTTCCTGATGACCCGATCCACCTTTTCAATATGTTCTTTTACATTAGATCCAAATGCTTGCTTCAGTCAAAACTCAACAAGCCCAAGCTTATACCTTGGATCCAGGGGCGGAGCTGCGCCCTGTGCTGCCGGTGCCGTAGCACCGGTCTAGCTGAATAATCCAAGGAAGCAGGTCATAGCGATTTAGCCAAAAATCTCTTGTTCAAGCTTTTGTGTGCAATATGTTAGCAGTTTAGCACCACCTTGTCTCCATTTCTGGCTCCACCACTACTCGTATCCAAAATCACGGGTATGCAATTGGCTAAGAAAGATTCTTTCCAGTACTTGTCAACTTTTGTCTGCATTACAGCTACCATAGATGCAATGACTTTAATTGTGCTCTTGGAATGTTTATTCAACAACACCTTCACGTTCCATATTTCATGGATATATCAGTTTGATGTTGGATAGCTCGAACCAGACATCACCTTTGTTGCTACAAAAAAGGTTTGCAGCAACTTCCAGAGCTCCAAAGGCGCAAATCTAAATTGTCTATCTTGTTTTCCTAACTCAACAAATGCATCCTAGTAGGGCAAAGCTGACTCGATCATCAAGTATGTTGAGTTCCATCGTGATGAAACATCCAACAAGGGTTTATTCTTACACTTGATACCGAGCTTCTCAACCACGGCTTCAAAAAATTCCTATCGGGATTCTGAGCTCCTGATATTATTCACACTTCCTCTGATGTTATCAATAGTTCCTTTCATCACAAGCAAATCATCTTGCACAATAGGTTCAAGACATGAGCATCACACCATATATGAAATATTGCACCTTCAGCAATTAGCAGATGTCTCTTGACAAATTACTTCTCAAATGATTCATCATTGAGCCATTGACCGCTGAATTTCCAATGTAATGCTGCATATTTTGTCTTCAATGTGCCAATACTGGATACTCTCAACATTATATTGTACATTTGCAGACCATCATGTGGTGTCTCCATAATACAAAATCTGATTATTCTTTTCTGAAGCTTCCATTTCTTGTCAACATAGTGGCAAGTAACACAGAAGTAGCCTAGCCGTTGAATTGAAGTTGACATATCAACAGTCAATGAGACACGTGAACCACATGTCTTCAGTTCTTCTTGTAAAGATGATCTATGCTCTCTGAAAGATTCCATACAGTCCTCTTTTACAGTTGTTCTTGAAACAAATTTGAACAGAGGGTTCAAGGACTTGACAAAATTTTCAAATCCATTATACTCTACAATTGAGAATGGGAACTCATGTAGAGCTACCATGTTTGCAAGCTCCCTACTTGACTTTTCTTGGTTGAATTCCCATTTACCTACATCAGCAACTTGAGGCAATGATGTAGAGGCACACATTTTTGCAACTAGCTTGTGCATTCTACTTCTTGCCTTGCATATTCTCAAATGCCCGTGGATGTGGTTGGTGCCTGAACTGCGTGAGGCAGCAAATATATCATTGCAGTGCTTACATTGTCCTTCTACAAGTTTTCCATGTTTGTATATTGGAATCACCTCTTTCCATAATTTGGATCTCAATTTTCGTGGTCTTCGGGCAGAAACTAGTTTATTCAAAATCATGAGATCAGTTTGACAGCAACCCAAAACAACTAGTAATTATTAAACATGCGCTAAGAAACTTATATCTAAACAAGGAGCACTAGAAACATGCAACTGATGAGATAGGGAAATAAGTCAAGTAGCAAACATAACAACTCTTAAATTTAAGGGGCAGATCATGGAATTTTATTAGCTCTTCATTCTTTGTTAATTCACAATATGTTCTTGAAAGTTGAACTAACAAGAATGCATTTGAAGTAGATTCAGCCTTACCATTTGAAATTGATGCCATCGGGGATGTGAAAGGTGTTCTAACAAGTGGTGTGGACTTCCTCCATTTAGCTTGAGGGGATATTTCCTTTCTTAATGATGCAACTGCCCCAAACATGGCTAACAGAGATCTCACCAATTTTACCCCAGGCTGCTGAAAATTAGAAGTGCACATATTAGCATTCAAGCAAAGCATACCTTCCAAATATATTTAGAGCATTATAACACAAACTGGCAGTATAACCCAAAATTAACATTTCCTTCTTTATTTTCTTTATAGCCTTCAACCTCTTCCTCTTATCATATCTCATATCTTGCTTAGTTTTGCACCTCTTGGGTGGTTCTTTCTCGTAGTCAACACCTCGCTCATCAGCACCATTTAGCAAGTCATCCTCTTGCTCCTCGGTGTCGACTGGCACATGGGTCTCTACGGAGCCACTCAGTAGATGGGGATCCTCTATGTTGACTGGTAAGTTGGTATTTTGGTCACCTCTCAGTAAAAGGGGTTCCTCTTCATGGACTCGTTACTTATTTCTTCATCCTTCCTTGTCTTTCTATTCTTGGCATCCTTCTTCTTTTGCTTGGTTCTACACATAGTAAGCAAGGGATATCCATAAATTAAATGGAGAATATAAAAAAGTAATGGACGATAGACGAAAGACTATCGTGTACCTCTTAGAGGGTGGATCATTTTCCTTGTTGACATCTAGCTCATCAACATTGCCTAGCAAGAGACCATTCCCTTCCTCTGCATCCTCTTGTTTGGGTGGCAACTCGACTCCACGGAGCTACTCAGCTGCTATAGAACATTAACAAAACAATTATATCCAGTTTCCCTCTTGACTGCAGTGGGTCAATCTTTTACACTAATGAATTACACATTGTCACAAGCCCACAATAAGGACATTACCTGAGGGATCATAACTTGGCCGGGCGTGACAACAGACGCATCCTCAATGTAGGCACCAGGTTGAAGAATGCACTTGCCAATGTCAACCTTGTGGCAAGCAAAATTAAAGACTGATCCCCGATTGATTGACCCTCCTTCCTTGAGGTAGCGGGCGTCAATGACTTTTTCATTAATATCGAGGAGGACAACATGCTTTGCCTCAACATGCAAGAGGATCGAGCCCTTGTCCAGCATCGTTGGTGGCACTTTTCGATGTTCAAGGAAAACTGAGAAGGAGGCATGCCACCTCCAAGGAGAAGCCTGATCCAAGATTACCACCTGTTCAAGGAGTAATTAAGAACAAGTAATCAGACCATAACTCAAGACAAGAAATCGAGAAGGGCAATCTGATTCAGTTTTCATTTTTATTAGCAAGTACTCGAGAACAAGCACAATCAGGCGCTCCAGCAATACATACACGAGATCCAACCAAACGACTTATTCATCATATGGAACCAGGCATGTGCTGGCAAGGGCTCCCATAAAGAAAATCTCAAATTGGAAAATAAAGGGGACGAGAAGGACCTGGGCACCCGCTGACTTTTTGTCCTGCTCCCAGTACAACTTCTTGTCTTCCTCCTTGCCGGCTTCTCCTTCTCGTTCCCTGCTGCCCCCGACATCACATCCTCCATCCACACGCCACGATGGGAAGAGATCCGGCTCGCCGTGGTGACGCATGTGCAGACGGGAAGTGAATTGGAGGCATCGGGAGGCGCTAGCATCCTAGAGGGGAGGCGCTGGCCGCCGGCCGCCAGGACGAGATAAATGGTTTCGCAGCATAGTAAATCAAAAAAATTCCTACGGATGCGAACAAGAAAGCCAAGATCTAATCTAGGAGATGTAATCAACGAGATAGGTAGATGAGATCTTCATACCCTTGAAGAAATCGCACAGCGGAAACGTTCAACAGAACGCGGATGATGCAGTCGTACTAGCTGTCTCCTCCTCGCGATCCGATCCGATCCAACGCCGCAAGTGGCGGTGCCTCCGAGAGATGCACACGTACGGTTCAGCGACGTCTCCTCCTTTCTTGGTCCAGCAAGTCTGGTGGAGAGATAGATTGGATCTGCAGCACGACAGCGTGGTGCTTATGGTGGAGAGTTTCTGCGGCAGGACTTCGCCTACGCACAGTTGCGGGAGAGAGAGGTGGAGGGGCAGCAGTTGGACGGCGGCTAGGGTTGGAGTGGAGAGAGGCTGTGCCCCTACCCCTCCTTATATAGGAGGCTGGCCGGCTGCCTTGGCCCCTCCTCCAAGCCCTAGGGCGGCGGCCTAGGGGGAAGAGTAGGGGGCAAGTCTTCCCCCCCCTCTTCTGGAAGGTTCCCTTAGGGTTTCCCCTAAGGGCTGGCCGGCTGGGCCTTAGGGGCCTTGTGCGCCTGGCCCAAAGTGGCCAGGACACTTCCCCTTAGGCCCACATAGGCCTCTGACAAGTGGGCCCACATTGGTCCCACTCGGGAACCTTCTAGAACCTTCCGGTACAATACCGATAAACTCCAAAACGATTCCGGAATCCAAAAACTGCTTTCCTTTTATGAATCTTATTCTCCGGACCATTCCGGAACCTCTTGTGATGTCCTAAATATCATCCGAGACTCCGAACAAAAACTCATAAACCAATTATCCATTCTATCCTAGCGTCGATGCACGTTAAGTGTGTGACCCTACGGGTTCGAGAATATGCAGACATGATCTTCTATCAATAATCAACAGCGGGATCTGGAAACCCATATTGACTCCCACATATTCATCGATGATCATATCGGATGAACCACGATGCCAGGATTCAATTAATCCCATATATGTATTCCCTTCGTCACGCGATATTTTACTTGCTCGAGATTCGATCATCGGTATCGCCATACCTAGTTCAAGCTCGTTCACAGCAAGTACTTTACTCGTTCCGTAATCTGATGTCACTTCGTGATTAACTCCTTAACCACATGCTTGCAAGCGGTGTTGATATCGATTACCGAGTGGGCCCGAAGTATATCTCTCCGACTCAGGAGGGACAAATTCCATCTCGATACATACAACCCAACAAGTACTTTCCGATAACCTGAGAGACACCTTTATGATCACCCTCTCATAGGATGACGTTTGATGACCTCAAAGCTTTCTTCTGATACCAGGGAGTTGTATTATCTCATGGTCTAATGAATACAATACTTGACATAGGAAAAAGCTTCGCAAAGATGAACACGATGACACAATCTAATTGCTCTGCTTTATTTGGGTCTGTCCACCACATCATTCTCCTAATGACATGATCTCATTATTAATTGACAACTCATGTCTATGGTTAGGAAACCTTAACCATCATTAATCAATGAGCTAGTCCATAGAGGCGTACTAGGGACACAGTGTTGTTCATAAACCACACAAGTATTAAAGTTTCCGCTTAATACAATTCTAGCATGGAATATAAACATTATCATGAACAAGAATTATAATAATAACATCTTTATTATTGCCTCTAGGGCATAATTCCAACAGTCTCCCACTTGCACTAGAGTCAATAATCTACTAACACCCATGGCATTAAGGTGCTGATCATGTTTTGCTCGTGGAAGAGGTTTAGTCAACGGATCTGCGACATTCAGATCCGTATGTACTTTGCTAATCTTCAGATCTCCATCTGATATATAATCTCGAATTATATGGAAATGGCGGTTGATGCGCTTGGTCTTTGGATGATATCTTGGTTCCTTAGCCAGTGCTATGGCGCCAGTGTTGTCGCACAATATCTCCAGTGGGTCCAAGGCATTTGGAACCACACCAAGCTCAGTGATGAAGTTCCTGATCCAAACTCCTTCACTTGACGCTTCCGAAGCAGCCATGTATTCCGCTTCGGTTGTAGATCATGCGATCACGCTTTGCTTGCAGCTTCTCCAGCTCACAGCTCCACCATTCAAAATATAAACGTATCCTGTCTGAGATTTAGAATCATCCAGGTCGGTGTCGAAGCTAGCGTCGACGTAACCTTTACGACGAGCTCCTCATCACCTCCATAGACCAAGAACATTTCTTTAGTCCTATTTAAATACTTTAGGATGTTCTTTACGGCTGTCCAGTGTTCCACTCCTGGATCACTTTGGTATCTGCTCGTCAAACTAAGAGCATTGGACACATCCGGTCTAGTACACAGCATGGCATACATGATAGAACCTATGGCCGAGGCATATGGCACTTTGCTCATAGTATCTCTATCTTTTACCGTAGCTGGACACTGAGCCTTGCTCAATATCTTACCTAACAACATGGGCAATGAACCTTTCTTTGCTTTATCCATTCTGAACCTTTTCAGAACTTTGTCCAGGTATGTACTTTGGCTTAAAGCTATTAGGCGTCTTTGTCTATCTCTATAGATTTAATGCCTAATATATAAGCAGCTTCTCCTAGGTCTTTCATTGAAAAACATTTATTCAAATAACTCTTCACATCGTTAAGCATGCCAAAGCCATTTCCAATAATCAATATGTCATCCACATATAGTACTAAAAATGTCACCGAGCTCCCACTCACTTTCTTGTATATACAAGCTTCGTAGCAATTTGGAACAAATTCAAAACTCTTGATCACTTGATCAAAATGAAGGTTCCAACTCCGAGATGTTTGCTTCAGTCCATAAATGGAACGCTGAAGTTTGCACACCTTATTAGCATCCTTAGGATTGACAAAACCTTCGGGCTGCATCATATACAACTCTTCATCAATGTTGCCATTGAGGAACGCAGTCTTGACATCCATCTGCCAAATTTCATAATCATGAAACGCAGCAATTGCTAATAAAATCCGAATGGACTTAAACATCGCTACGGGAGAGAAAGTCTCATCATAGTCAACACCTTGAACTTACCGAAACCCTTTTGTGACAAGCCGAGCTTTATAGACAGTAACATTATCATCCACGTCCATTTTCTTCTTGAAAATCCATTTGCACTCAATGGCCTTATGGTCGCTAGGAGGGTCCACCAAAGTCCATACTTGGTTTTCGCTCATGGATCCCAATTCGGATTTCATGGCCTCTAGCCATTTCTCAGAGTCTGGGCTCATCATTGCTTCCTCATAGTTCGCAGGTTGATTGCTGTCTAACAACAAGACGGTTAAGACAGGGTTGCCATACCATTCAGGAGTGGCACGCGACCTTGTCGACCGGCGAAGTTCAGTAGTAGCATCGTTTGAAGTTTCATGATCCTCGTCATTAGCTTCCTCTCTTGTTGGTGCAGACGGCACCAGAACAACTTTGGGTGCTGCGCTACTCTCCAACTCGAGAGAAGGTTCAATAACCTCGTCTAGCTCTACCTTCCTCCCACTCACTTCTTTCGAAGAAACTCCTACTCAAGAAAGGATCCGTTCTTTGCAACAAACACTTTGCCTTTGGATCTGTGGTAGAAGGTATACCCAATCATTTCCTTAGGGTATCCTATGAAGACGCATTTCTCTGCTTTGGGTTCGAGCTTGTCCGGCATCAACTTCTTGACGTAAGCTTCGCATCCCCAAACTTTAAGAAATGACAACTTAGGTTTAGCACCAAACCATAGTTCATACGGTGTCATCTCAACAGATTTAGATGGTGCCCTATTTAAAGTGAATGCAGCAGTTTCTAATGTATAACCCCAAAATGATAACGGCAAATCTGTAAGAGACATCATCGATCGCACCATATCTAATAGAGTTCGATTCCGGCGTTTAGACACACCATTGCACTATGGTGTTCTGGGTGGCGTGAGTTGCGAAACAATTCCGCTTGCTTTAAGATGCATGAGAAAATCATAACTCAAATATTCACCTCCACGATCGGATCATAGAAATTTAATTTTCCTGTTACGATGGTTTTCCACTTCATTCTGAAATTCTTTGAACTTTTCAAACGTTTCAGATTTATGTTTCATTAAATAGATATACCCATATCTACTTAAGTCATCAGTAAAAGTGAGAAAATAGTGATATCCACCATGCGTCGAAATACTCATTGGTCCACACACATCGGTATGTATGATTTCCAATAAGTCCGTTGCTCGCTCCATTATTCCGGAGAACGGGGTTTTGATAATCTTGCCCATGAGGCACGGCTCGCACGTGTCAAATGATTCAAAATCAAGAGACTCCAAAAGTCCATCAGAATGGAGTTTCTTCATGCGTTTTACACCAATATGACCTAGACGGCAGTGCCACAAATAAGTTAGATTATCACTATCTACTTTGCATCTCTTAGCCTCAATGTTATGGATGTGCATTTCATTGCTTTAGAGATTCAGAAGAAATAAACCATTCACAACAGGTGCATGACCATAAAAGATGTTATTCATATAAATAGAACAACCATTATTCTCAGATTTAAATGAATAACCGTCTTGCAATAAACACGATCCAGATATAATGTTCATGCTCAACGCAGGCACATAATAACATTTATTAAGGTTTAAAACTAATCCCAAAGGTAAAACTAAGGAGAGCGTGCCGATGGCCATCACATCAACTTTTGATCCATTGCCAACGCGCATCGTTACCTCATCCCTTGCTAGCCGCCGTCTATTCCGTAGCTCCTGTTTCGAGTTACAAATATTAGCAACTGAACCAGTATCATATACCCAGGCACTACAATGAGCGCTAGTAAGGTAAACATCAATAACATGTATATCAAATATACCTTTAATGGTGCCAGCCTTCTTGTCCGCTAAGTACTTCGGACAGTTGCGCTTCCAGTGACCCTTGTCCTTGCAATAGAAGCACTCAGTGTCCGGCTTAGGTCCAGACTTGAGCTTCTTCTCAGCAGGGGCAACGCGCTTGCCGCTGCCTTTCTTGAAGGATCCCTTTGCACCCTTAGCTTTCTTGAAGCTAGTGGTCTTGTTGACCATCAACACATGATTATCCTTTTTGATATCCACCTCCGCAGCTTTCAGCTTAGCGAAGAGCTCAGTGATCGTATCAGTGGAACCAATTTGATTGTGAGTAACTACAAAGCCTTTGTAGTGAGGAGGGAGTGATTGCAGAACTCTGTCAATCTTGAGCTCTTCTGGAATCTTGCAGTCCAGCTGCTCAAGGCGTTGAGTGTAGCCCGACATCTTAATGGCGTGCTCACTAACGGAACTCCCTTCCTCCATCTTGCAGCTAAAGAACTTCTCAGAGATCTCATATCTCTCAGAACGGGCTTGAGTCTGAACATGGTTTTCAGTTCCTCAAGTATCTCATAAGGCCCGCGGTACTTCTCAAAACGATTTTGAAGTTCCGGTTCCATAGAAAACAACATGGTACTCATAATCGCATCATAATCATCTCTGCGAGAATTGAAGTCAGCAAGTTCTTCAGTTTTCGCGGTTGCAGCAGGGGGGTTACCTAGCGCTTCCTCAAGTACATAAGCCTTTTGTCCGCCAGCGAGAATGATTCTCAGATTGCGGAACCAGTTGGTGAAGTTAGACCCATTGTTTTTAAGCTTTTCTTTCTCAGCAAACACGTTGAAGTTGAAGTTGGACTTAGCCATTTGATCTACAACATTGCAAGTACAATTTAGACTATGTTCATGATAACTAGTTCAACTTAATCAAATTACTAGATGAACTCCCACTAGATTCAACATCCCTCAAGTTGTTTAGTGAACACGATCCAAATTCACCACACCTAATCCGATCTTCACGAGAAGAGATATGGTTTCAATGGTGGACAACAAAGTGTCGATCATATCATTCATATGACTCATGTTTAACCTTTCGGTTTGTGTGTTCTGAGGCCATGTCTGTACATGCTAGGCTCGTCAAGTCAAACTCAAGTATTTCCGCGTGTGCAAAAACTGGCTTGCACCCGTTGTATGTGAACGTAGAGTTTATAGCACCCAATCATCACGAGATGTTTGAACACGACGAACTTTCACAATGGCGCATACATGGGGAGAACACAATTTTATCTTGATCTTTAAGTGAGGAATCATCTTATAATGCTACCGTCGCGATCTAAGCATAATAAGATACATAAAAGGATAAACATCACATGCATATAATTTTATGTGACATGGTATAGCCAATCTCCGCGCAATGATCTCCATCTTGTGCGCGCCGGCATGATCTCCATCACTCCACCATGATTGCCTCCACCACGAATAGCAACTACAACTATTGCTAACTACTTAGCGATAAAGTAAAGCTATTACATGGCGTATAAGAAGTTGACACGCAGGTCATACACAATTATAAAGACAACCATATGGCTCCTGCCGGTTGTGAACTCATCGACATGCAAGTCGTGAAATATTACAAAACATGATCATTGCATAAATCACATATATCACATCACATCTTGTGGCCATACCATATCACAAAACACTCCCTGCAAAAACAAGTTAGACGCCTCTACTTTGTTGTTGCATGTTTTACGTGGCTTATGGGAGTAACAAGTTAAGAACGATTCTTACCTACGAAAAGCCACAATGGTGAATTATGGTTGCCAACATCCGTTGTAAATCCCATGACTACTATAGTGAGAGAAACTGGCATCCACCAGTCGCATATGTGGAACAAGCCACACGTCAAGTGCGGAGCCGGTCTCACGAACGAGGTCGCGTAAAGTTGGCCTGGACCTCTTCGATCTCACTATGCCGCGCCATAAGAAATACACAACAAAGAGGTTTGCAATAGAAAACATCAACGCCCGCAACAAGCATGTTGCGTTCTACTCGTGAAACACATCTACGCATAGATCTAGCTCTGATACCACTAAAGGGTTTCACAGCATAGTAAATCAAAAAAATTCCTACGGATGCGAACAAGAAAGCGAAGATCTAATCTAGGAGATGTAATCAACGAGAGAGGTAGATGAGATCTTCATACCCTTGAAGAAATCGCACAGTGGAAACATTCAATAGAACGTGGATGATGTAGTCGTACTAGCCGTCTCCTCCTCGTGATCCGATCCGATCCAACGCCGCAAGTGGCGGCGCCTCCGAGAGATGCACACGTACGGTGCATCGACGTCTCCTCCTTCCTTGGTCTAGCAAGTCTGGTGGAGAGATAGATTGGATCTGCAGCATGACGGCGTGGTGCTTATGGTGGAGAGTTTCTGTGGCAGGGCTTCGCCTACGCACAGTTGCAAGAGAGAGAGGTGGAGGGGCAGTAGTTGGACGGCGGCTAGGGTTGGAGTGGAGAGAGGCTGTGCCCCTGCCCCTCCTTATATAGGAGGCTGGCCGGCTGCCTTGGCCCCTCCTCCAAGCCCTAGGGCGGCAGCCTAGGGGGAAGAGTAGGGGGCAAGTCTTCCCCCCTCTTCTGGAAGGTTCCCTTAGGGTTTCCCCTAAGGGCTGGCCGGCTGGGCCTTAGGGGCCTTGTGCGCCTGGCCCAAAGTGGCCAGGACACTTCCCCTTAGGCCCACACAGACCTCTGACAAGTGGGCCCACGTTGGTCCCACTCGGGAACCTTCTAGAACCTTCTGGTACAATACCGATAAACTATGAAACGATTCCGGAATCTAAAAACTGCTTTCCTTTATATGAATCTTATTCTCCGGACCATTCCAGAACCTCTCGTGATGTCCTGGATCTCATCCGAGACTCCGAACAAAAACTCATAAACTAATTATCCATTCTATCCTAGCGTCAATACACGTTAAGTGTGTGACCCTACGAGTTCGAGAATATGCAGACATGATCCTCTATCAATAATCAACAACGGGATCTGGAAACCCATATTGACTCCCACATATTCATCGATGATCATATCGGATGAACCACTATGCCAGGATTCAATTAATCCCGTATCTGTATTCCCTTCGTCACGCGATATTTTACTTGCCCGAGATTCGATCGTCGGTATCGCCATACCTAGTTCAATCTCGTTCACAGCAAGTACTTTACTCGTTCCGTAATCTGATATCACTTCATGATTAACTCCTTAACCACTTGCTTGCAAGCGGTGTTGATATCGATTACCGAGTGGGCCCAAAGTATATCTCTCCGACTTGGGAGGGACAAATTCCATCTTGATACATACAACCCAACAAGTACTTTTACGATCACCCGAGAGACACCTTTATGATCACCCTCTCATAGGATGACGTTTGATGACCTCAAAGCTTTCTTCCAATACCAGGGAGTTGTATTATCTGATGGTCTAAGGAATACAATACTTGACATAGGAAAAAGCTTCGCAAAGATGAACACGATGACATGATCTAATTGCTCTACTTTATTTGGGTCTGTCCACCACATCATTCTCCTAATGACATGATCTCATTATTAATTGACAACTCATGTCTATGGTTAGGAAACCTTAACCATCATTAATCAATGAGCTAGTCCATAGAGGCGTACTAGGGACACAGTGTTGTTCATAAACCACACAAGTATTAAACTTTCCGCTTAATACAATTCTAGCATGGAATATAAACATTATCATGAACAAGAATTATCATAATAACATCTTTATTATTGCCTCTAGGGCATAATTCCAACAGTCTCCCACTTGCACTAGAGTCAATAATCTACTAACACCCATGGCATTAAGATGCTGATCATGTTTTGCTCGTGGAAGAGGTTTAATCAACGGATCTGCGACATTCAGATCCGTATATTCTTTGCTAATCTTCAGATCTCCATCTAATATATAATCTTGAATTATATGGAAACGGCGGTTTATGTGCTTGGTCTTTGGATGATATCTTTGTTCCTTAGCTAGTGCTATGGCGCCAGTGTTGTCGCACATTATCTCCAGTGGGTCCAAGGAATTTGGAACCACACCAAGCTCAGTGATGAAGTTCCTGATCCAAACTCCTTCACTTGACGCTTCCAAAGCAGCCATGTATTCCGCTTCGGTTGTAGATCCTGCGATCACGCTTTGCTTGCAGCTTCTCCAGCTCACAGCTCCACCATTCAAAATATAAACGTATCTTGTCTGAGATTTAGAATCATCCGGGTCGGTGTCGAAGCTAGCGTCGACGTAACCTTTTACGATGAGCTCCTCATCACCTCCATAGACCAAGAACATTTCTTTAGTCCTATTTAAATACTTTAGGATGTTCTTTACAGCTGTCCAGTGTTCCACTCCTGGATCACTTTGGTATCTGCTCGTCAAACTAAGAGCATTGGACACATCCAGTCTAGTACACAGCATGGCATACATGATAGAACCTATGGCCGAGGCATATGGCACTTTGCTCATAGTATCTCTATCTTTTACCGTAGCTGGACACTGAGCCTTGCTCAATATCTTACCTAACAACATGGGCAATGAACCTTTCTTTGCTTTATCCATTCTGAACCTTTTCAGAACTTTGTCCCGGTATGTACTTTGGCTTAAAGCTATTAGGCGTCTTTGTCTATCTCTATAGATTTTGATGCCTAATATATAAGCAGCTTCTCCTAGGTCTTTCATTGAACAACATTTATTCAAATAACTCTTCACATTGTTAAGCATGCCGATGCCATTTCCAATAATCAATATGTCATCCACATATAGTACTAAAAATGTCACCGAGCTCCCACTCACTTTCTTGTATATACAAGGTTCGTAGCAATTTGGAACAAATCCAAAACTCTTGATCACTTGATCAAAACGAAGGTTCCAACTCCGAGATGCTTGCTTCAGTCCATAAATGGAACGCTGAAGTTTGCACACCTTATTAGCATCCTTAGGATTGACAAAACCTTCGGGCTGCATCATATACAACTCTTCATCAATGTTGCCATTGAGGAACGCAGTCTTGACATCCATCTGCCAAATTTCATAATCATGAAACACAGCAATTGCTAATAAAACCGAATGGACTTAAACATCGCTACGGGAGAGAAAGTCTCATCGTAGTCAACACCTTGAACTTGCCGAAACCCATTTGTGACAAGCTGAGCTTTATAGACAGTAACATTACCATCCGCGTCCGTTTTATTCTTGAAAATCCATTTGCACTCAACGGCCTTACGGTTGCTAGGAGGGTCACCATATCTAATAGAGTGCGATTCCGGCGTTCAGACACACCATTGCGCTGTGGTGTTCCGGGTGGCGTGAGTTGCGAAACAATTCCGCTTGCTTTAAGATGCGTGAGAAAATCATAACTCAAATATTCACCTCCATGATCGGATCGTAGAAATTTAATTTTCCTATTACGATGGTTTTCCACTTCATTCTGAAATTCTTTGAACTTTTCAAATGTTTCAAATTTATGTTTCATTAAATAGATATACCCATATCTACTTAAGTCATTAGTAAAAGTGAGAAAATAGCGATATCCACCGCGCGTCGAAATACTCATTGGTCCGCACACATCGGTATGTATGATTTCCAATAAGTCCGTTGCTCGCTCCATTATTCCGGAGAACGGGGTTTTGATCATCTTGCCCACGAGGCATGGCTCGCACGTGTCAAATGATTCAAAATCAAGAGACTCCAAAAGTCCATCAGAATGGAGTTTCTTCATGCGTTTTACACCAATATGACCTAGACGGCAGTTCCACAAATAAGTTGGATTATCACTATCTACTTTGCATCTCTTAGCCTTAATGTTATGGATGTGCGTTTCATTGCTTTCGAGATTCAGAAGAAATAAACCATTCACAACAGGTGCATGACCATAAAAGATGTTATTCATATAAATAGAACAACCATTATTCTCAGATTTAAATGAATAACTGTCTTACAATAAACACGATCCAGATATAATGTTTATGCTCAACGCAGGCACATAATAACATTTACTAAGGTTTAAAACTAACCTCGAAGGTAAAACTAAGGAGAGCGTGCCGACGGCCATCACATCAACTTTTGATCCATTGCCAACGCGCATCGTCACCTCATCCCTTGCTAGCTGCCGTCTATTCCGTAGCTCCTGTTTTGAGTTACAAATATTAGCAACTGAACTAGTATCATATACCCAGGCACTACAATGAGCGCTAGTAAGGTAAACATCAATAACATGTATATCAAATATACCTTTAATGGTGCCAGCCTTCTTGTCCGCTAAGTACTTCGGACAGTTGCGCTTCCAGTGACCCTTGTCCTTGCAATAGAAGCACTCAGTGTCCGGCTTAGGTCCAGACTTGAGCTTCTTCTCAGCAGGGGCAACGCGCTTGCCGCTGCCTTTCTTGAAGGATCCTTTTGCACCCTTAGCTTTCTTGAAGCTAGTGGTCTTATTGACCATCAACACATGATTATCCTTTTTGATATCCACCTCCGCAGCTTTCAGCTTAGCGAAGAGCTCAGTGATCGTATTAGTGGAACCAATTTGATTGTGAGTAACTACAAAGCCTTTGTAGCTAGGAGGGAGTGATTGCAAAACTCTGTCAATCTTGAGCTCTTCTGGAATCTTGCAGTCCAGCTGCTCAAGGCGTTGAGTGCAGCCCGACATCTTAATGGCGTGCTCACTAACGGAGCTCCCTTCCTCCATCTTGCAGTTAAAGAACTTCTCAGAGATCTCATATCTCTCAGAACGGGCTTGAGTCTGAAACATGGTTTTCAGTTCCTCAAGTATCTCATAAGGCCCGCGGTACTTCTCAAAATGATTTTGAAGTTCCGGTTCCATAGAAAACAACATGGTACTCATAATCGCATCATAATCATCTCTGCGAGAATTGAAGTCAGCAAGTTCTTCAGTTTTCGCGGTTGCAATAGGGGGGTTACCTAGCGCTTCCTCAAGTACATAAGCCTTTTGTCCGCCAGCGAGAATGATTCTCAGATTGCGGAACCAGTTGGTGAAGTTAGACCCATTGTTTTTAAGCTTTTCTTTCTCAGCAAACACGTTGAAGTTGAAGTTGGACTTAGCCATTTGATCTACAACATTGCAAGTACAATTTAGACTATGTTCATGATAACTAGTTCAACTTAATCAAATTACTAGATGAACTCCCACTAAATTCAACATCCCTCAAGTTGTTTAGTGAACACGATCCAAATTCACCACACCTAATCCGATCTTCACGAGAAGAGATATGGTTTCAATGGTGGACAACAAAGTGTCGATCATATCATTCATATGACTCATGTTTAACCTTTCGGTTCGTGTGTTCCGAGGCCATGTCTGTACATGCTAGACTCGTCAAGTCAAACCCAAGTATTTCCGCGTGTGCAAAAACTGGCTTGCACCCGTTGTATGTGAACGTAGAGTTTATAGCACCCGATCATCACGAGATGCTTGAACACGACGAACTTTCGCAACGGTGCATACATGGGGAGAACACAATTTTATCTTGATCTTTAAGTGAGGAATCATCTTATAATGCTACCGTCGCGATCTAAGCATAATAAGATACATAAAAGGATAAACATCACATGCATATAATTTTATGTGACATGGTATAGCCAATCTCCGCGCAATGATCTCCATCTTGTGTGCGCCGGCATGATCTCCATCACTCCACCATGATTGCCTCCACCACGAATAGCAACTACAACTATTGCTAACTACTTAGCGATAAAGTAAAGCTATTACATGGCGTATAAGAAGTTGACACGCATGTCATACACAATTATAAAGACAACCATATGGCTCCTGCCGGTTGTGAACTCATCGACATGCAAGTCGTGAAATATTATAAAACATGATCATTGCATACATCACATATATCACATCACATCTTGTGGCCATACCATATCACAAAACACTCCCTGCAAAAACAAGTTAGACGCCTCTACTTTGTTGTTGCATGTTTTACGTGGCTTATGGGAGTAACAAGTTAAGAACAATTCTTACCTACGAAAAGCCACAACGGTGATATTATGGTTGCCAACATCCGTTGTAAATCCCATGACTACTATAGTGAGAGAAACTGGCATCCACCAGCCGCATGTGTGGAACAAGCCACACGTCAAGTGCGGAGCCGGTCTCGCGAACGAGGTCGCGTAAAGTTGGCCTGGACCGCTTCGATCTCACTATGCCGCGCCATAAGAAATACACAACAACGAGGTTTGCAACAGAAAACATCAACGCCCGCAACAAGCATGTTGCGTTCTACTCGTGAAACACATCTACGCATAGATCTAGCTCTGATACCACTAAAGGGTTTCGCAGCATAGTAAATCAAAAAAATTCCTACGGATGCGAACAAAAAAGCCAAGATCTAATCTAGGAGATGTAATCAATGAGAGAGGTAGATGAGATCTTCATACCCTTGAAGAAATCGCACAGCGGAAATGTTCAACAGAACATGGATGATGTAGTCGTACTAGCCGTCTCCTCCTCGCGATCCGATCCGATCCAACGCTGCAAGTGGCGGCGCCTCCGAGAGATGCACACATACGGTGCAGCGACGTCTCCTCCTTCCTTGGTCCAGCAAGTCTGGTGGAGAGATAGATTGGATCTACAGCACGACGGCGTGGTGCTTATGGTGGAGATTTTCTGTGGCAGGGCTTCGCCTACGCACAGTTGCGAGAGAGAGAGGTGGAGGGGCAGCAGTTGGACGGCGGCTAGGGTTGGAGTGGAGAGAGGCTGCACCCCTGCCCCTCCTTATATAGGAGGCTGGCCGGCTGCCTTGGCCCCTCCTCCAAGCCCTAGGGCGGTGGCCTAGCGGGAAGAGTAGGGGCAAGTCTTCCCCCCTCTTCTGGAAGGTTCCCTTAGGGTTTCCCCTAAGGGCTGGCCGGCTGGGCCTTAGGGGCCTTGTGCACTTGGCCCAAAGTGGCCAGGACACTTCCCCTTAGGCCCACACAGGCCTCCGACAAGTGTGCCCACGTTGGTCCCACTCCGGAACCTTCTAGACCCTTCCGGTACAATACCGATAAACTCCGAAATGATTCCGGAATCCAAAAACTGCTTTCCTTTATATGAATCTTATTCTCCGGACTATTCCAGAACCTCTCATGATGTCCTGGTTCTCATCCGAGACTCCGAACAAAAACTCATAAACCAATTATCCATTCTATCCTAGCGTCGATGCATGTTAAGTGTGTGACCCTACGGGTTCGAGAATATGCAGACATGATCTTCTATCAATAATCAACAGTGGGATCTGGAAACCCATATTGACTCCCACATATTCATCGATGATCATATCGGATGTACCACAATGCCAGGATTCAATTAATCTCGTATATGTATTCCCTTCGTCACGCGATATTTTACTTGCCCGAGATTCGATCGTCGGTATCGTCATACCTAGTTTAATCTCGTTCACAACAAGTACTTTACTCGTTCCATAATCTGATATCACTTCGTGATTAACTCCTTAACCACATGCTTGCAAGCGGTGTTGATATCGATTACCGAGTGGGCCCAAAGTATATCTCTCCGACTCGGGAGGGACAAATTCCATCTCGATACATACAACCCAACAAGTACTTTCCGATCACCTGAGAGACACCTTTGTGATCACCCTCTCATAGGATGGCGTTTGATGACCTCAAAGCTTTCTTCCGATACCAGGGAGTTGTATTATCTCATGGACTAAGGAATACAATATTTGACATAGGAAAAAGCTTCGCAAAGATGAACACGATGACACGATCTAATTGCTCTGCTTTATTTGGGTCTGTCCACCACATCATTCTCCTAATGACATGATCTCATTATTAATTGACAACTCATGTCTATGGTTAGGAAACCTTAACCATCATTAATCAATGAGCTAGTCCATAGAGGCGTACTAGGGACATAGTGTTGTTCATAAACCACACAAGTATTAAAGTTTCCACTTAATACAATTCTAGCATGGAATATAAACATTATCATGAACAAGAATTATAATAATAACATCTTTATTATTGCCTCTAGGGCATAATTCCAACACGAGAGGCGTCGACCATCGGGAGGGGACGGTGAGAGGCGCTGGGGTTTGCCTGGTGAACGACACTTGTCTTGTTCAAGTTGAGGTGAGATGTAGGGCAATGCGGGACAGGCAAGCTAATGCAAGGTATGTCCCCGAAGCCCGCAGATAGATTGAAGGTTATCCGCAACACCACTAAGCGTTTTTTGCGGCGCGGCTAAGCGGGCCTGTGAAGGCCCGCGTCCACCTGCATCTTGAGCCAAAAGAGATGGTAATTAATTGTTGTTGCAGCGACCTTCCTCTTAGTAAAACACGTGGATAAGCTTATATACGGGGTATAAGGGGCAACCGTATACCTAGGGCGTGATTAGTTGCCTGCAGTTAATTTTGCGCTCTATACAACATGACCCGTAGGGAATGCCCTAGCAAAAACAGCCTCTAACCCATGTTATCCACTTTGCTTGGTACTTTGTATTGACAATGACTTATTGCATAAGGATAGCTATGATGTTTGTTTAACTGCATTTATTGTTTTTGGGCACGATAATGCATGCGTTTGGTTGCCACAACATTTCTGATGTGGTAAGCTCTTACTTGAGTAGTGAGTTTACTGAAAACGAAATCAATGGGAACGTATTATGTGCAAATGCCCCTACTTTCTGCAAATTTGAAAAACATAGCCTGGACCATTAGATTGTGTTCCAAGGGCTGATATCACATTGCCCATCCACACTCGTTCATTTTCTAGAAAGGCCTTTGTCACATCTAAACCCATACTGTTAGTCCACTAGTTCTCTTCTCAGCCAAGCCTTGCCCATAGCCAAACCTTCCTCCACCCACAAGATCACAGCTTCAATGGATATGTTCGCATGACAAAAAGTTCTTCATCGGTGGGCCTCCATTTCCAACCTCATCTCATTTAAATCAACCTCATGAATGAAATATGCCAGAGAGGAAAATAATAAAGGGTTTATTTTGCATATTTCATTTAGTTCATAATAAGTTTAATACTGTGCTATAACTGTGTCAGTCGAGAACACACTACTAGGAAATAGGTCATAGGAGGAATTATAATCAGAGGCGTACAGAAAAATCTGTACGCTACGGCTACGTAGCGGAGACGTATAGGAATAGTGTACGCCACGGCTATGGCCGTAGCCGTGGCGTACAGAAAACAGGCACGCCATAGAGATTTGGTAGGCTCGGTTGGGCTGGTCGGGCCACAGCAGTGGAGGCGTACAGGAATCCTGTATGCCACAGATATTACACTATCCGTGGCGTACAGGATTCCTGTACGCCTCCGCTGCTGTGTGTCCTGGTAGTTTCTGGGCCCACCAAACCTATCCGGGGCGTACGCAGTTCTTGTATGCCTCGGCTACGGTCCATAGCCGTGGCGTACAAGTTACCGTACGCCTCCGGTGGTTGTCGGCACTATCGCACGTGGTCCCACTACCTCTACCCGTGGCGTACATCTGCTCTGTACGCCACGCGTGTTTTATGTAGTAGAGGCGTACAGGATAACTATACGCCACGGATAACCTGGCATTATCTACATCCCAGCCAGCCCCTCTCCCACCTACCAAAACAACCACAACATTTATTCTCCTCTCCTAGCTCGAACTCTCCTTCCTCTCCACCCTATTTCTTACATATATGTCACTCTTTTTAACCAATTAAACCACTATCTTATCATTTTATCTACAAAATCACTCCCTCCTTGTCCCCATATATATGGTTGTATATGTAGATGTCCCCATACACCTCATCTAGATCTAGATCTAGATCTAGGTGTACTAATTAGAAGTCTCCGCTCATCGGCAAGCCACCCGGTTGACATCGGGTTCTATCTGGTTACCTATGTAATAGGTGACTATAATTTGTTTGGAGGATGCATAAAATAGATATATATTGTAATATGGAAATTTGTGGGAAAAAGTTGCATGCATGTGACAATGTAATTGATTCTATATATATGTGAATTTGCATTGTGTTTATGATCAAAAGTTGATGACTTGAAAATGAGTTACCGATTTTTCGCCGAAATGTTGATTCATTTCCATTTTGACAAAAAACTGGCTCTCGGCATTGGTCTTATTTGTAGGAAGGTCATGCCAAAATTTTGAATGACAACCCACCATATGCTTCTTATTCTCTTGCATATATGCCGTGCAGGTGAAAATGGTCATGATGAAGGAAAGCACCGTGATTAGATATTTGAGCCACGCGACGGACGACATGATCCAAAACAACCTTAAAGAGACAAGGTGTCCGTGCCGGAAATGGAAACTAAGGACCTTGTTCAACCCCTTTTCGGGCAAAGTGCTGGAGCACCTGCTGATGAGTGGTTTCATGGATGGCCACACTCAATGGATGGGTGAAGATGGGAATGAGGATGAGGTTCATGAAGACAACAACAACAACAACGAGGGACAAGAAGACGATATTGATGAAGAACATGAGGATGCCGATGAAGATCATGATCAGAAAGAACATGTAGATGACGAGGACACGTGGACGCCGCTGACTTCAGCCATGCATGACCCTCATCTTCAAGAACTACTTGCTAGGAAGACAGGTGACGCTAGAGGTGCTGCTAGAGAGAAAGCTAAGCTGGTGCAACTTGAGATAGACTCTACTACACCGTTGTATGCAGGTTGTACCATGGAGGATATCCGCTTAAAAGTTGCGCTTGATGTCCTTCAGATGAAGGCAAAATACAAATGGACCGACGCAAGTGTCAACACGAGCCTTAAATACTGGCACGATCGCCTTCCGGATGGGAACACATGTCCTAGTAGTCTAGACAAAGCCAAGAAAGTCATGTGTCCTCTGGATTTACCGCACGAGAAATATCACGCCTACATCAATGATTGCTACATTTATAGGAAAGAAGAGGACTCGAACCAGACCACATGCCCAGTGTGCAACGCTGCACGATACAAGTAAAAAGGCAAAAAAGCTCCTCGAAAAGTCGTGTGTTACTTTCCGCTCATTCCTCGCTTGCAGCGGTACTTTGCAAACCCCAAGGAAGCGAGGTTGATGCGCTGGCACGCTGAAAGAAAGGTGGCAGTTATGAATGATCGAAAGAAGAAGCTAGATGAAGACGTGGTGTTGACACACCCTTCGGATGCAACCCAATGGAAAGCATTAGATGCTGAATATCGTAGTTTTGGGACCGAGCCAAGGAACATCAGGTTGGCTGCGAGCACGGACGGACTCAACCCGTTTGGGAGCCAGAGCAGCACGCATAGCACATGGCCCGTGTTTGTATGGATATACAACCTCCCACCATGGTTGTGCATGAAGAGGAAGTACATACACATGAGCATCCTAATTCAAGGGCCTAAACAGCCAGGGAATGACCTGAATCTGTATCTCCAGCTACTAAAAGATGAGCTAGACACGTTATGGAATACTACAGGGGTCAATACATGGGACGCTGCCGTGGGAGACTATTTCCCTATGAGAGCCATGCTACTCACGACGGTGCAGGACTATCTCGGCTATGGGTATATCGCATGCCAGGTGTGTCACGGACACAATGCATGCGTGAAGTGCATGGATGATACCACGTGGTTACAGCTTAAGAAATTTCCCGGGTCTTCCAAAACTATCTACGTGGGGCATCGAAGGTGGCTAGCCAACAAGAAAGACCCGTGGAGAAGGCGTGGAGAGCTGTTCAATGGTGAAGACGAGCTCTGAGGACCTCCACGTAGGAGGAGCGGAAAAGAAATCTAGACGTTGCTAAATGACTGGGTAGAGTGCCCTGCGTCAGGAAAGAAGAAAAAGGAGCCAACACCGCTACTTGGGGTATGGAAAAGGAAGTCCGTGTTTTGGGACTTGCCATAGTGGCATATCCTCGGTACGCCTCATTGCCTTGATGTCATGCATATCACAAAAAATGTGTGTGAGAGTTTGCTTGCCACTCTGTTCAACATGCCGGACAAGACCAAAGATGGGCCAAAAGCAAGACAGGACCTGATAGATCTGAATATTAGACATGATCTTCAAGGAAGTAAACCTCCTCAAGAGATGGAAGAAGTCCACAAGCGGAAAAGGGTTAAGAATAACGAGGCTACTCAGGAGACGTCGATGGAAGGTCAACAAAGGATGATGGTAAAAAAGGACTACTACTGCCCTCCCTCCTGCTTCACTCTAAGTTCGGATGAGGTCACATAGTTGTTCAAATGCCTTCTAGGAATCAAGGTGCCTTTTGGTTACTCAGGGCTGATAAGCAGATACTTAGACCCGAATAAACAAAACTTCAGCGGGATGAAGTTGCACGACTGCCACGTGATGATGACGCAGATACTTCCGGTAGCAATCCGAGGTATAATGGACAAGCACGTCCGGGATACGCTGACTGACCTATGCAACTTTTTTGACGCCATCTCTCGCAAGTCGATCAGCCGGAAGAAACTCGCACGGCTGCAGGAGGAGATCATTGTGATTCTATGCAAGCTTGAGATATACTTCCCACACGCATTCTTCGATGTCATGGTTCATCTGTTGGTCCATATCGTGGATGATATCGTCCATCTTGGGTCGCCATTCCTTCACAACATGATGGCGTTCGAAAGGATGAATGGGGTAATCAAAGGATATGTCCGTAATAGAGCCCGTCTGGATGGAAGCATCGCCCAAGGCTTTCTTACCGAAGAATGCATCTCTTTCTGCACAAATTATCTAGACGTCGAAAACCCTGTTGGTTTGCCCGGAAACAAGCACCTTGACAGGCTCAATGGAGTTGGTCACAAAACTGGCCGGAGTGAACTGCATGTGGGCTACTCTGGCAGGCGCGCAGACTTTGACAGGGCCAACTTGGTAGTGCTACAACACATTCAAATGGTTGATCCTTGGCTTGCAAAGCACAAAACCATATTTGCAGCGAATTACTTGAGCCAGAGAACGGAATGAGAAATACTCAGAGAGCACAACTCCTCTTTCGCGCAATGGTTCAAAGAGCAGCTTACGGCTAAGCCCCCACCGATGAACTCTGACGAAAACAAACTCTTATTCGCCTTGTAGCATGGCCCCGCGCCCAACCTCATGACTTATCAAGCATACGATATCAACAGGTACACATTCTACACTGAGTCAAAGGACAAAAATAGTGATTACCAAAACTCAGGGGTAACGATGGAGTCCTACACCAGTGACGTCAAGCTAAGATACTACGGAATGATAGAGGAGATATGGGAGCTTAACTACTCAGGAGAGAAGGTCCCGATGTTTCATGTCAGATGGGCTAAGAGTGTCGTAAAAGAAGAACGTGGGTTCACCACCATGGTTATACCAGAAGCAAAAACAGTGACTGATACGTCTCAAACGTATCTATAATTTTTGATGCTCCATGCTTGTTTTTACACCATTTGCCTATTGTTTCGTTACACTTAGTGGCACTTTTATGCATTTTCCGGAACTAACCTATTAACGAAGTGCCACAGTGCCAGTTCCCTGTTTTCTGCTGTTTTTGTGTTTCAGAGTGATACACAGGAAATATTCTCGGAATTGGACGAAACAAGTTCCTGAAGTCTTATTTTACCCGGAAGCTTCCAGAGATCCGAAGAGGAGTAGGAGGTGGGCCACCAGGGGCCCACACACACAGGTGGCGCGGCCAGCCCCTGGCCCGCGCCACCGTGGTGTGAGGCCACCTGGCCCCTCCTCTGACATCGCCCCTTCGCCTATAAAGACCCCCCGGTGGAAAAAACCTAAGTACCCGATCAGATTTCCAGAACACATCGCGATCCGCCGCCGCCGTCGACCCGAAGATCGGGAGGGTCCAGAAGCTCTTCCCGGCACCCTGCCGAAGAGGGGAATCGCCACCGGATGTCTTCTTCATCGCCATGCTTGCCTCCGGAGCGGTGAGTGAGTAGTCTACCTTGGACTATGGGTCCATAGCAGTAGCTAGATGGTTGTCTTATCCACCATGTGCTTCATGTTTAGATCTCATGAGCTGCCCTACATGATTGAGATCACCGTTATGTAATTCTACATGTTTGGTTTGTTGGGATCCGATGAATATTGGTGTTTATGATAAAGTTGCTGTACTGAATTATATATTTTGTTATCTCTATGTTGTTTATGATCTTGCATGCTCTCCGTTGTTAGTAGCTATCTTGGCCGAGTAGTTGCTAGTGACTCCAAGAGGGGGTTTTTATGCTCGATAGTGGGTTCATGCCTCTATTTCACCTGGGGGAGTGACAGAAACCTCTAAGGTGGTAGATGTGCTATTGCTACTAGGGTGAAAACAACATTCATATGCTCAAGGGCATATGCTTTGTTTACATTACACACTTTGCTTAATGCAATTATCTGTTGTTCGCAACTTAATACTTTTGGGGTGTTCGGATTGATATCCCCGGGGGTGGATTATTAGTCATAGATGCAGTTGGATGGCGGTCTATGTATTTTGTTGTAATGCCCAGAGTAAATCTCATAGTGATCTTCTTGACATATCACGTTATCTTTATTCTATCAATTGCCCAACTGTAATTTGTTTACCCAGCATGTGTTATTTTATCTATGGAGAGACACCACTAGTGAACTGTGGACCCTGGTCCTATTTACATCATATTGCTATCACCTGTTTACTTTACTCGTACTGTTTATTTTACTCGCATACTTTTATTGTTTTCCACTCGATACACTCATAACCTTTGTTTCAAGCAAACCGGTGAGATTGACAACCTCGTCGTAAGTTGGGAGCAAAGTATTTGTTTGTGTGTGTGCAGGTTCCACGTTGCAGCTAGCAAGCAAAGCTTGGACGAGGCGCCAGTTGTCCGCTGCTGTCGCAAACTAGCAAGCATCACCTTCAGTCGTCATTGTCTCTCCTCTCCTGACCGATATTAAACCTTGGTTTCTTAACTGAGGGAAAACCAGCTGCTATACTCATCACACCTTCCTCTTGGGGTTCCCAACGGGCTGGTCATTCACCACGCACAAGGATTGCTGCTGGGGGACGAAGAAGAATAATCTCCTTCATCAACTAGACATCAGCTATTTTTCTGGCGCCGTTGCCGGGGAGGAAGAGAAGACTTCTGCGAGGGGAGTTTTTCGCACACACATCCTTTACTTTGTTATTGTTTTGTTTTGCTTTACTTTATTTATTTTACCTGCATCGTTTTATATCAAAAACCCAAAAAAATTAGAATCCTTGGTAGTTGTTATTTCTTTACTTTAGTTTATCATGTTGTTCCCTAAGTTCGTTCTAGAGGACCTCTCTGTAGGTAGTGGTTCGATTATTGGAAAAAGTAACATTGAGGAGTTCTTTAATCACATTAGTATGCATGAGGAAGTGAGGAAAAGTCTTGGGTTGAGCTTGCTCCTAGTATTGAAGTTGCTTCTGTTTATTTAATTGATATGTTGGAAACTAGGTTTGCTAGTCTTAATCCTTTTATGCAATATATGTTCCTTAAGCTTCATGAAATTGAGGATCCCGAAAAGAAAGCTTTTATCTTGGAAACTTTGCGCCTAGAATTTAAGGATGCCGTTATTGAAGCTAGAAAAGTTCTTAAACATTTTAATAAACTTGGTTCACCTATAACGGTTATTAGTACAAATGATGAAGGGGCCGAGATACCTATACCTTGCAAGCTTTTGGGATTGAGTGAAGCTTTCGAAAATAATTTTGACTGGATTTGTCCTGAAAATCTTTTTGATGAGAATAGTGTACCAAAGCATGATCACAAAGGGTCTTCAAAAAATTATGTGGATGAAATACAATGCCTTATTGACAAGACCTCTGCTGTTGATCTTAGGGTCTGTTTGTTTAAGCTTCTGCTTCTGCTTTTAAGGTCTAAAAGCAGTAGCTCAAACAAACAACTAAATTTTGTAAAGTACTTGAGAGAAGCGCTGGAGCGAAATAGGCTAGACGGCCGCTGTCGATACGAAGCAGGCCGGGGGCTGCTTCCACCTGCTTCCCGAGCTTCTCAAATAGGAAAAGACCATGCTATCCTACCGCATACCAGTTATTTACAGAGAACTGCCACTCCGTATATAACCAGCGCTCTCCACATCGAATCGGTACCGGCCTCATCTCCTTCCGAGCCAGCCCGTTCCTAGCGATGGCGGCTAGGGTTGCGGTCTGACCGCCGCCGCCGTCCAGCCCCCATCGCCGGCACCCAGCCCCTGTCGCCGCCAAGCCCCTGTCGCCTCCGTTCCCCGCACCTCCCCTCCTTCTCTCGGTCCCCGTCGCAGCCCAGACCTCGTCGCCGGCCAGCCCCTGTCGTCCCCGTCGGCCGCCGGAGAAATGCGCCGCTGCCCTGCCGTCCCTTCTCTCGGTCCCCGTCGCCGCCCAGCCCCCGTCGTCGGCCAGCCCCTGTCGTCCCCTGCCTCTACCTGCCCCCTGCCGTAGCAACATCCAGCAAGGTGAGGCCTTTTTCTTTATTCTCTGTGATTTATTGGATTGTTGTTTAGGTGATGAAATGGAAGAATTCCTGTGATGATTTGGATAGAGTACTTTGGAATTGCTAAATATATGCCTCTGTTTTGATGTATATGCCTATATTGTATCAGATTGTTTGTGTGATACATACTATGTAGGTTATGTAGTTCATATACAAAGTAGGAGTTAAATAATTTTACCTATGTAATTAGATGGAACAAGATAAGGCACCTAAGGCACATTGGGATGCGTCATCAACCACAATTTTTTGTGAAATCTGCATGAATCAAAAAAGGGTAGGAAATAGACCAACCGCTTTCCTTAGTCCGGAGGGGTACAAGAATCTTGGTAGAGAATTTGGTCTTAAAACAGGAAGAAACTACACGAAGACACAATTCAAAAATAAGTGGGATTCAACGAAAGCATTGTACCAAGCATGGGTGTACTATACTACCAAAGCTACTGGACTTGGTTGGGATCCGGTGAAGAAAACAATTACAGCGGATGATGCACAGTGGGCTGAATTGATCAAGGTATGACATACATATACATGTTTATGTCATATTTACATTTGTAAGTAGGTGCATTACATTATGATTATTAACTTGGCAAATCTTATGTAGGCTAACAAGCTTATTGCGGGATTCCGGAAAGGTCCTCCGGATAACTTGGAGTTGATGGAGGTCATGTTTGAGGATGCCCATGTTGATGGGACATCGGCGGTCATGCTGGGAGTGCCAAGAGGAGTGCCCGCAGATTTGGTTGATCTTCTAGAAGAAGAAGGCTCGGCGCCAACACCTCCTAGTGTTAATAGAAAGCGTGGGGCTGCTAGGATTGCATGTAGCCCGGGGAAGAAAAAGAAGAATCCCATGCAACAAGACTTCAAGCGTTGGGTTGACCATTGTATTAATGAAGATCGTGGAATATCATCTTCAAGCCAAGTGGTTGAAGATATTGATGCCATAATGAAAGAAGTTGTGGCATGTGGAGCCGAGGAGGGTAGTGTTGAGCATTACATTGCAACAAAAATATTTGGAAAACTTGAAAATCGAGCTTTCTTCTATACCATGAAAACTAAGGAGGGCCGGCTCCGTTGGTTGAAGATGCAATATGAGGACCGGAAGAGAAATTAGAGTTTCTTTATATGCATTTCTATGCCCATCTCATAATGTACTTTGAGATTGTATCCTAATGGTACCATGTTACGTTAAGTACTATGTTATGTATCCTTAAGACTTGGAAAATCTATGTATGGATGGAAGTGTTTCCTTTATCGATGGTTGTATGTGTCTATATATTGATGTTTTCTCATATAAATTGCTGTTTGGTGCAGTTTTGATCATATAAGTTGATGTTTGGTGCAGTTTTGATCATATAAATTGCTGTTTGGTGTAGTTTTGATCATATAAATTGCTGTTTTGTCATATAAATTGATGTTTGCTGCTATTTTGGTTCTATATATTGCTGTTTGGTCATATAAATTGCTGTTACGTGCAGTTTTGATCATATAAATTGCTGTTTTGTCATATAAATTGATGTTTGCTGCTGTTTTGGTTCTATAAATTGATGTTTGCTGCTGTTTTGGTTCTATATATTGCTGTTTGGTCATATAAATTGATGTTTTGATCATTTAAATTGCTGATCATATGTATGTTGTTGTTTTCAGATGAGCACAAGTAAGAGTACTGATGAAAGTGACAATGAGGATAGCATTGAGTCTGCACTTACGGATTCAAGAAGGCGCCGTCGGCGACGAAATACACAAATGATGTATCATGTTCTTGAACACTCCGAGAAGCATCTTACAAAGAAACAGAGGGTAGAACCAAGAGTCACCGGACAACAATGGGTTTTGATAACTTGGGCAACTCGAAGGATTGCTATGCCATGTTCAGAATGCATAGGCCATGTTTTGATGCTTTGCATGACACTTTGGTTGACAACTATGGCTTCAAGGGGTCAACCCGCATGTGTTCTGAGGAGGCTCTTGGAATGTTTTTGTGGACTCTTGGTAGTCCACAATCTGTGAGTCAAGTTCATAACCGATTCAAGAGATCCAAGGAGACAATCAATAGGAAGTTTGCTGAGGTGCTATACTATGTGAATCTGTTAGCTGGAGATATCATCAAGCCTATTGATCCACAGTTCCCAACGGTGCATGAGAGGCTACGGGACTCTAGATTTACACCTCATTTCAATGGTGCAATTGGTGCAATTGATGGGACACACATACCGGTTATTGTGCCAGCTGCTGATATGGTGAACCATGTTGGTCGCCTTGGATATTCCACACAGAATGTTATGGCTGTTTGTGATTTTGACTTGCGGTTCACCTCCATAGTTGCAGGATGGCCCGGTTCTGTTCATGACACGAGGATATTCAAAGATACATTGCTTAAGTTTGAAGCAAATTTTCCTCACCCTCCTCCAGGTATATGGTAGGCTTGCATACTTTTTTATTATGTGATATGTCTGTCATATATGCACTAACTGCTCATGCAGGAAGGTACTATCTAGTAGATTCGGGCTATCCCAATCAGGTTGGGTATCTTTCACCATATACATGAACCAAGTATCACTTACCTGAATTTAGGCTAGCTGGAGCGCCTACTGGGAAGCAAGAAATATTCAACCATGCCCATTCATCTTTGAGGAATGCTATTGAGAGAGCATTTGGGGTATTGAAGCAGAAATGGCGCATCTTGCATGGTATATCTAGTTACCCGTTAGAGAAGCAGACAGAGATTATCATTGCATGTCTAGCACTCCATAACTTCATTCGTGATAGTCAGTTGTTTGATCTTCACTTCTATCGTTGTGATAATGATGAGAACTATATGCCACCAGGGCATGTTAGTTCCACATCAGGAGGCAATGTAGGCGATGATTTGGGAGAGGACCATGTTAGCATGAACAACATTCGTGATAACATAGCTAACGCTTTGTTTGCATCAAGGGGAGGTGTCTAGATGAGAGAAAGCTTGTAGCGCTTTTGGGTTAATGTAATTTTTGTAATATATGTGTGCGTGTGACAAACTTCTAGCTCTTTTGGAATTGTATTGAAAAGTCTTGTAATATAAATATGATGGTTTACGTTTTATATAATATGACAAGTCTTGTAATAGAATTGCCGCACAAAATTTTGACTTACAAGCCAAAAGTTAAAAGCCAAAAGCCAAAAGCCAAAAGCCAAACAAATAACTCCCAAATTATTTTAATATAAATTATTTATGAATACTTTTAAATTAAAATTATGGAATTTTAGCTATTAATCATCCCAAATATGGTAAGAAATGGTCAGAATTAGCTAATTTAGCTCGAAACAGTATTTATACAACATCTTCAGCATTCAGGGGCATTCCAGACATTTCATCCTTGAAATCAGCAACAACAGCTATTAAAAGCTCTTCTACCAAACATCAAATCTCAGCTTCCAGCAGCTACTTCCCACAGCTGCTTTCTAACAGCTCACCAGCTACAGCTGCTTTTTAACAGCAGCAGCCCAAACAAACAGACCCTTAATGCTTCATCACTTGATATTACTTGATTCGCAATTTTCTGCGCCTAGCTCAAAGGCGTTAAAGAAAAGCACTCTTGGGAGATAACCCAATGTTTTCTTTTCAGTACTTTTTCTTTTATTTGAGTCTTGGAAGTCATTACTACTGTAATGACCGCTCCTTATCTTGTTTATTTCGTTTTTGTGCCAAGAGAAGCCTCTAATTTGAGTGAGGTAAAGATTTGGGGATGTTGCTGTCCTGAAACTGTTTTCGGTGCTGCACCGTAAAAATTCGTGAAAATTCTCTGTTTATCTTTTGGACCTGCGATTTCTTGTGCATATGCCCCAGGTTATATCCAAACTTTTCTTAGTTGAACACTTTTTGATTTGAGCAACATAAAACCCCTCAAAAATTCGACCTTTGTCAGCTGTTCAGTTTTGACAGATTTCTGCCAATATTTGTGTTTGCCACTTTATCGCTTTCTTTTGAGTTCTTTTGATCATGGAAATTTTTGGGGAAGTTGATACAGTAGTATTTGCTATATATGTGGTGGTTTTGAGTTGAAACCTGAAGCAAATAGAGGATTGATTATATGTTATGCTTGCACTAATGCTGCTAATAGATTTGTGTTTAGTTTTGTATGAAGGAAGTTTTCAAGTGTAGGGATTGGAGAATGATGAGATGAGTTGAAGAATGGACAAAAGCTCAAGCTTGGGGATGCCCATGCATCACCCCAAGAAATATCCAAGAAGTACAAGCGTCAAAGCTTGGGGATGCCCCCGAGGCACCCCTTCTTCAATGGCAAAAATCAGGTCACCTTTCAAAACACTATATTTTTATTGCTTCATGCACTATGTGTTTTTTCTTGGAGCGTCAGTTGTTTTAGTTTTCTTAGTTAGTTTAGTTTGTTTGTTTGCTGCAATAAATGGTTGGACCCCAACAAATTTCTTTTGGAGGAGATGTACTCGTTTTCATTTGCAAAGAACGCTCAGTTTTTCACTCTTATCGTTCATCGATGCGTTCTTCTTTTTCTGCTACTGCTTTTGGTTTTCGTTTTCGCCTTGATTTGCGTTCAGACCTTGTCATATCTTTTCATCAAGGTGTATTTTTGCCTCTGATCTTTATTGGTTTTCATCAAAAGAGGTGTTTATAAAAATTTCAAATGGTGTTGGAAAAGAGAAAAAGCTTTGTGCAAAATAGTGGTACAAGAAGGAGCTTGTGTAGACTGTGGCTTAGGCTTTTTCATGTCATGCTTGATGTCTTTTTGATAGTATGCTTAGTGGTTTTGCTGTAGCATGACTTGTCTCAAATAACTGAGATTGCTTAATGAGCCTTTGAAAAAAATCATGCGTTGTTTTTATTGTATGGAAGCATTATTTTGGTTTTCTCCTTGATGCTTTATTTGGGTTGACTTGGCGCATGCTCACACATGTTAGACTCTTACAAAGTCGCCAATAGCCTTCATGATCATTTAGTTTTTGACTTTTGATGCCATCGTATGCTTCTTTTAATGTCGCTTTGTGGCTTTGCATGATTATGGCCATTACTGCTCTCTTAGTTGGTCGCTCCCAGTCTTTTGCTAGCCCTCGCCTTGTACTGAGTATGAGCTCTACTCGTGCATCCAACTCCTAAAAGCCAAAGTTTTCCAAAGTGTCCACCATACATACCTACTAGCAATTTGCTATTCCAAGTAAATTTGACTTGCTTTTATTTTCTCTTCAAATTAAACTCTTAGCAGTGTTATGCGAAATTCGGTCAGTAAAGCTCTCACGAATCGGAAGGCACACTTTACTTTTTCCTGTTCTTAAAAATTTGACATTGTGGTCTCTTATGTTGAGTTGTTATGCTTGCAAGTTGTAAGTTGGATTCTAGCCCATCCATGCTGTCATGGGGCAAGCTTTCAACATTGCACTTCTTATTTGAGTTGATATCGTGATCTTTTGTTTATGGATGCCCGCGGTGTGAAATGAATTGGGAATCTTGTGGGGATCGTGGAGTTTGTATATGTGTTAGGGAAACGCCGGGCCGCCAATCTAAGCCATGCATAATTCATGGTGGAAATTTGCAGCATACCCATGGTGAACATTTGACGACGCATCTCACAATAAAAAGCTAAACAAAAGGCAAATAAAAGAGATGTCGAGGTGTTCATTGTCTGCTTGTCCTGTCATTTTGGTGTGGGCTTGTTCCATGTCATCGGGCACGGAGGTACCCCATTGGTGGTTCTCAATGATATGCATATACTTACAATGACAAGAGCCTTGCTTGGGACTCTAAGTAAAGTAGCATGAGGTTTGGGTACTCGTATTCACGGGGCACGAGGTTTTCAACTTATGATTTGTCAAGCATATGCATCATAATTGTTCTCGCATTAACTTTCACCATTCAAGATGCTTATGATGGGGGCAATGAGAGCTCAAAGCCGGTAAGTACCATAATTTTTGAAGGTTATAAAACTTGCAATCACTGCTTCCCTCTGCGAAGGGTCTTTCTTTTACTTTTATGTTGAGTCACCACCTTCTTTCTTTATGCACCATTAAGAGAGCATAGTTGTCATTCTTAGTGTGATATGCATTGTCCCAAAGTTCATTGATTGATTCATATTGTTGGTTTCACTTGTTCTTAAATTATTTGTATCTAGTCGCCCTCTTAAACTTGAAGGTGTCCTATGCATTTATGTTTTGCTCTCTTTGAAGGACAAGCTGAAAACCTTTTGTATGTTTTTCCTTATGATTTGAACACATGTTTGACTTTCATTGTTTCATTTTCATGATCTTTTGTTTGTGTTCATTTACATGTTTACAACATGGCTGCTAAGTTCTTATTGTCATGATTATATCTTCATGCCCATGTTTTAAGTTCTTATGATCCCAGCTCACAAATGCTTACATATATGATAAAGATTGTGTAGGTGCATGTCACCTCAAAAATTATTCTTTTGTTATCACTTACCTACTCGAGGACGAGCAGGAGTTAAGCTTGGGGATGCTTGATACGTCTCAAACGTATCTATAATTTTTGATGCTCCATGCTTGTTTTTACACCATTTGCCTATTGTTTCGTTACACTTAGTGGCACTTTTATGCATTTTCCGGAACTAACCTATTAACGAAGTGCCACAGTGCCAGTTCCCTGTTTTCTGTTATTTTTGTGTTTTAGAGTGATACACAGGAAATATTCTCGGAATTGGACGAACAATTCCTGAAGTCTTATTTTACCCGGAAGCTTCCAGAGATCCGAAGAGGAGTAGGAGGTGGGCCACCAGGGGCCCACACACACAGGTGGCGTGGCCAGCCCCTGGCCCGTGCCATCTTGGTGTGAGGCCACCTGGCCCCTCCTCTGACATCGCCCCTTCGCCTATAAAAACCCCCCGACGGAAAAAACCTAAGTACCCGATCAGATTTCCAGAACACATCGCGATCCGCCACCGCCGTCGACCCGAAGATCGGGAGGGTCCAGAAGCTCTTCCCGGCACCCTGCCAGAGAGGGGAATCGCCACCGGAGGTCTTCTTCATCGCCATGCTTGCCTCCGGAGCGATGAGTGAGTAGTCTACCTTGGACTATGGGTCCATAGCAGTAGCTAGATGGTTGTCTTCTCCACCATGTGCTTCATGTTTAGATCTCATGAGCTGCCCTACATGATTGAGATCACCGTTATGTAATTCTACATGTTTGGTTTGTTGGGATCCGATGAATATTGGTGTTTATGATAAAGTTGCTGTACTGAATTATATCTTTTGTTATCTCTATGTTGTTTATGATCTTGCATGCTCTCCGTTGTTAGTAGCTATCTTGGCCGAGTAGTTGCTAGTGACTCCAAGAGGGGGTATTTATGCTCGATAGTGGGTTCATGCCTCTATTTCACCTGGGGGAGTGACAGAAACCTCTAAGGTGGTAGATGTGTTGTTGCTACTAGAGAGAAAACAACATTCATATGCTCAAGGGCATATGCTTTGTTTACATTACACACTTTGCTTAATGCAATTATCTGTTGTTCGCAACTTAATACTTTTGGGGTGTTCGGATTGATATCCCCGGGGGTGGATTATTAGTCATAGATGCAGTTGGATGGCGGTCTATGTATTTTGTTGTAATGCCCAGAGTAAATCTCATAGTGATCTTCTTGACATATCACGTTATCTTTATTCTATCAATTGCCCAACTGTAATTTGTTTACCCAGCATGTGTTATTTTATCTATGGAGAGACACCACTAGTGAACTGTGGACCCCGGTCCTATTTACATCATATTGCTATCACCTGTTTACTTTACTCGTACTGTTTATTTTACTCGCATACTTTTATTGTTTTCCACTCGATACACTCATAACCTTTGTTTCAAGCAAACCGGTGAGATTGACAACCTCATCGTAAGTTGGGAGCAAAGTATTTGTTTGTGTGTGTGCAGGTTCCACGTTGCAGCTAGCAAGCAAAGCTTGGACGAGGCGCTAGTTGTCCGCTGCTGTCGCAAACTAGCAAGCATCACCTTCAGTCGTCATTGTCTCTCCTCTCCTGACCGATATTAAACCTTGGTTTCTTAACTGAGGGAAAACCAGCTGCTATACTCATCACACCTTCCTCTTGGGGTTCCCAACGGGCTGGTCATTCACCACGCACAAGGATTGCTGCTGGGGGACGAAGAAGAATAATCTCCTTCATCAACTAGACATCAGTGACCGCCGATGCAAACGTTACCGCACAAAATGAGCCATGGGTATTGGCTAAGCATGTGATCCAATGCTTCTTCATAACCGACCCAGCAAAGCCTAGTCGTGTTGTCGTGAGGAGAGGCAAGAGGAACATAATTGGAATGGATGGGGTCGCCAACAAGGAAGACTTCGACCAGTATGGTGACCCGATGGAGGATGATGATGAAGACAACACACCATGCACCACTAGAAGAAGCAGGACCACACTACCCAAGCAAGGTCTGCCGTTCAGAAGAAGAAGTCATGATGTGGGGCTAAATTATTCAGCGGCGAATAAAAAAGGCAAGAAGATTGTCAAACGCTGAGATGTACGCCTTATATGATGATGATGTTGGTTGTATTGATCGATGTACTAATGTATCACACTTATTATTATTGTCATCAAACTCTGAGAAAACACTTATTAGTATTGATGTATCACACTTATTATTATTGTCATCAAACTCTGAGAAAACAGTTTTGTGAAGGGATTTTCTGTTAAACATTTTTTCTCAAGGTTTGAATTTTTTTCCCGCATCTAGGTCACATAAAATGATGTCGTGCAAAGGTCTCATATTTTTTTTGATTTTTTTGAATTAGTTACGTCCAATTTGAGACCCACATGAAATGATGATGCACGAAAACTACCGCTCGCACCCAGGCAGTGCGGAGTCTCACACTATACCCGCAAGACTCATATGCCATGTATCTTGACTCAGGGAGTGCTGACAAGAAGACAAGAAGAAGGACTACACATTTATCAAGGCAGTTCTAGATGATGCCATCAACGGCTTCGTCGAGAAAGCTGGCCCCATCAAGAAAGAAGTAGTCAGGCGAGGCCAGCTGATCTTCAAGCACAACACGACCTTCCCATGCCTCAAGCAGCCGGAAAATAGTTCAAGGGACGACTACTATGCCATCCATCATATGCGGGAGTTTGTATGGGATCAACATCAGCTTCTGTTGCCGAGTAGTCTCCAAGAATGACGCAAAGGCTTTGCGAACACATCTGATGCAGATGCCCGCCTTGAGATCTACCGCATCCAGCAGAAGATCGCGCAGATAATCCACAGAGATGTCTGCAGTAGAGAAGGGGTGTTCTACTACGGCCCTATCCCACCAACCAACACGGAGATAGAAGCACGCTTAGAGATGCAGGGCGACGGCAGGCCCTTCAACACGCTACAGGGCATCCGCCCCTTCCCGCCGAAACCAAAGAGCACAAAATGAAGCGATAGATACTTGTGACTTGTTGTAATCGTGATGGACGAAAAATGTTGTCGCACAATGTTATTACTTTTCATGAACATGTGTACCAAACTCTAGCTAGCTTGCTCTCGATATATACCTTTTGTATATGCTTGTGTACATTCTTGCATGCATGCTTTAGCCTATTTTGTTTTTGTTGACTAATTAATGTTATGTCTCGCATATTATCATCTATTAAATCTTTTGTGATGTTTTTGGTTTAAAGATGATGACGAGGTGGTACGTCGTGTTTGAGGGTAGGGTTCCAGGGTCTACGACAAGTGGGAGGACTGTTTCAAGCAAGTCAACAAGTTCAAGAGCAACAACTACAAAGGATTCAAGACTAGCGAGGAGGCGGAAGCTAGGTACAGGAACTATCGGCGAGGGAGAGAGGGGCGGAGTAGGATGAAGACATGCTTCATCATTATCTCCGTCTTTCTTATGATCTTGCTCATTGTGTATGTGATGGTAGTTTAGATGACTACCGGCACCGCCAGCGGTGATATGCATGCATGCCTAACTAGTTAGCTCGATGAAGGCTTGTAGTATTTGTGTAATAATATGATATTTGTCAACTTGTACTAATGTGACTTTGGCCGATACTTCTATTATGATGGAAATGACTATTTATATATTGTTTTGTATATGTACTGTTATATATCTGAAATATTACCAGTAATATATCTGTTATATCTCATCTGCAATATACCAGTAAAATTACTAAAAAAAAATGAAAAAACACAGCCGTGGCGTACAAAATAAAAGTTCTGTGGCGTACAAATCAGTGGCGCACAAGGCCATACGCCACTGCTACGAAACACACCCGAGGCGTACAAGCCTGTACGCCACGGATACAAAACACACCTGTGGCGTACAGGCCTGTACGCCACGGGTAGGGATCGTAGCCGTGGCGTACAGGCCTGTACGCCACGGGTGGGTGACTTAGCCGTGGCATACAATCTGTACGCCACGGGTAGGCCTGTACCAGTGGCGTCTTACCCGTGGCATACATAGATACGCCACCAATGAGCAAATTTTGTACGCCATGAATAGGCTTTTTCCTAGTAGTGACACTGATACATGTGTAGTATTGAACAACCAGAGTCACTAGTAAAACCTCTATTAATAGCTCATTGGTCAACTGATGATCAATTTTCGGATCATGTGACATTTATGTCTAATTGACAATGAGATTCATGCCATTAAGCAAATGTCATGATGGACATACCAAATATTAGTATTGTAACAGGATCGTGTCACGATGTTCATGTTGCGATAATAAGAAACATTGTTACCTAAATCCTTAGACCATAAGATCATATCTAATCACTACTTCCAGTGGGTGCTTTGATGGCATCAACCATCATTCCGTTATAGGGTGTCTGAAAAGTTGTCTTCAGGGTATTCCAATGGAGTTGGTTGAGATGTATGATCAAGAGTGGGATTTGTTCTTCCGCATGACGGAAAGATACTATGGACCCACTCGGTGATATTACATCCAATGTTGCAACATGTGACTAGGTCACGGGGATGGAATATCACAAAACGAGTAAATGACAATGTCGGTAACGAGATTGAACTAGGTATGATGATACCGATGATCAAGTCTTGAATGTTACAAGTATCACAAAAACAAAGGGAATAGGACATCGACGTTTATGGTTCAATGACAAAAGACCTTCATGAATGCACATGGATCATTACGGACATCCCAGTCCCCCTGATGATCATTCACTGAAGAGGAGACTTGGTGATGTCTGGAGTATTCCCTTACCGTAGGGTAATACGCTTAAGGGTTTGATGATGTGTAATCCTAGGAAAGCCAACACCAAATGTAGCATATGGAACAATGTGCATGTCGGTTGAATGAATTCGACTAGACCTTCTTTCTCTTAATCCAGTTGAAAGCTAACGAGTAGCGCCCTGCCCTCAGATGGTTCCATCTATTTTTTGCGGACAAGAAGTTTGTTCGATGAACATTTGTTGATTTGTACTCCATGTTCTTCATCCGCTCTTTATTGAAAAATGTTCTTCATTCACAAGACTACAGATGTCGTGTACTTCGTGTACTTTGTGGAGACAATTGGGGAAGGTTGATTCTAAGGACTACTAGTCCAAAAGGTGTTATTATGCAAAAAATGTTGGGGTTGAGGGTGTTTCCTTGGCAAATGTACCAATGACAGTTCAGAATAAGGAACTGGTACTAGCAAGTACCACCCAAACTAATAGTTAACTTAAGTATTGATTGATGCACTAAGTGTTATCCAACAATAACTCGTTATGCATCTGAAGTTCATAATTAAAGTGGTTAAAAAATACCACCTTCCAAAATACTAAAGGCCTAACATCACTTTTCATCAAGTTCTAACTAATGGAGAGGCTATTAGACCACCTCCAAAATATATACATAACCTTCGTTAACAGATCATGACCACCATCACACAAAAAGTAGTAGCAAAGCATTAGAACTATTATTAGTGTTTGCGCAGCCAGGTCCTCCATCTAGCTGTCATCCATCATGGATGCTAGCTTCAACTTTATCGTCTACGAGGTAGTCTATATCCTAGAACAATAAGCATAGACTGAAGAGATTGCTAGGATGAACATACTTACGCTCATAAATCATCGATCTTTATATGAGCATAACTCAATGTAGGATTGTTCATATGATCTGGATGAAATAACAACTGTAACTTTCGTTAAGCACAATGCTGCAAAGAACATGAGATTAACCTCTTTTGGCCAGCCCACTTGGATTCTTCTTCTAGGTTTTCCCTTGGACTATCAGACTACATCTCATATTTGTAGTGCTGTTGAAGATTTTGGTCTGCTCTATGTTTGGGATAATCCTAGAGGGAATAATAAGTTTGTTCTGGTTAAGGTGCACATTGTTCATCCCAAGTTTGTCCCTAAAACAATTGTTGTTCATGAACTTGGTGGATCTAGGTTCAGTTGGTCAGTGCCTGTGATTATGCTTAGGAGTTCTGACTGGAATGCTCATGTGCATGATGTCCCACCTCCACAAGAAGACCCTCCTTCAGATAATCCTCACCCAATGTATGGGGAAGATTACACAGCTGAGCAGCTTTTCCAACAACAACTGGCTGGCTGGTTGCAGTAGAATCAACATTTTGGTGGGAACAATTATGTGCAGAACCAAGGCCAGCACACTCAGCATTTGCACTTAGCACAACAGAATGATATGCAGTTTGCTCCTGCCCCCCAGCAAGATATTGGCAATATAGAGGCTGATCAGGCTCTCATGGCACATCCAAATCTAATTCCTACCACTATGGTGCAAGGGGTGCCTTTCCATGCTGGGTTTCATCCAAATTCTAATGGTCTGGCTGATAGTCCTACTCAGGCTTACAATGACTCCATTTCTAAATCTGGCTCAGATATAATGGTACAGTATATGCTCTCTGTTCCCTCTGAATTCTACTCTGCAAATGCTTTACTGTTGGCCAGAGTGTCCCAAGCAAAGAATGTTATTTCTGCCCTGTTCTTGCCTAGTGTGAAGACAGATAACTCTTTCTGGTTTGAATCCCCTGTTGTCAAATTTGAAGCTCCACATCTGTATGAACTCTTTGGTGAAGCTTTGGTCTTCAAGCAAGGCAGACTTAAAGCTGGGAAAATGGATGTCCAGCAAACTCCTCTGACTGTTATCTCTGAATTTGTGGAAGAAGCTCCAGATAGCTTGGAGACTAGCTCTGCTTTAGTGACTGTGGGACAGAAGAGAAAAAGACTACTGCTAAGATGGGAGGTGTTGCCCCAGACTGCTCCAATCAAGTCAGAAGAAGTACAAGATGCAACAAATACAATGGATTCAAGCCTAGAATAATTTCTGATGCAAAAACCAAGAAGTCTAAAGTGAAGCCAAGGAAGATACCTTCGATTTCTACTGCTGATATGGTGGAAGACAATGAAACAGAGGAGGCCCCTCTTGCTGATTAGCAAATTGATGTCTCTCATTTGCAGGTGCCTCCAATCACTCCTGTTCCAGTGATGCAAACTATTGGCATTAACCTCTGTGGAGTGCCCTCAGAAGATCTCTCTCCCCAGAAGCTGCTAGCTAGCCTGCAGGAGGAGGAGGAAAATATCTAGCTAGTTCCACTTTTATCTTATTATGAATATTTTGAAGAAATGGATTGTACTTTGCTGGAATATTAGGGGTTTGAATGCAAAGTCCAAGCAATTGGCACTGATGAATGCTATAAATTTAAGTGGTTGCTCTGTAATTTGCTTGCAAGAGACAAAAAAGTGTGATTTTGATATATCTTTTATAAGATCTTGCTGTCCTAGAAGATTTGATGATTTTGTGTATGTGCCATCTATTGGAGCTTCTGGAGGGCTCATTATTATTTGGGATAGTTCTATTTTCTCTGGCATGGTCATGCATTGTGAGCAGTTTGCTATTTCTGTTTATTTCACTTCCACTTAGTCTGCTCAATCCTGGACTTTAGTGAATGTATATGGGCCTTGCACTGGAGATCAAAGAGACGATTTTGTTCAGTGGCTTTTTAATTTAAATATTCCTCCAGATGAGGACTGGCTTTTAGTTGGAGACTTTAATTTTATTAGGTCTCCAGAAAATAGAAATAAGCCAGGAGGGAATGTAAATGATATGCTTCTGTTTAATGATTTCATCAGAGGTCAAAATTTAACAGAGTTACCTATCCAAGGAAGGAAATTTTCATGGAGTAATATGCAGGAAGATCCACTCCTTGAGCAGTTAGACTGGTTTTCCACTTCCCTTCATTGGACAACCTCATACCCCTCCACTCTTGTGACTCCTTAGGGCAAACCAACCTCAGACCATATTCCATGTGTTATCACTATTCAAACTACAATTCCTGGCAGTAAAGTTTTCAGATTTGAGAATTATTGGGTAGCCCATAGTGGCTTTTTTGACACAGTTTCTGCTAGCTGGAATAAGCCTACCCATAAAAATAATAGTGCTGCAAACATCAATGCCAAGTTCAAAAGACTTAGATATGATCTCAAATTCTGCTCTAAATCAATTTCCAAGCTAAAGATTTGCATAGAAAACACTAACAAGGCCCTTTTTTAGATTGACAAACTAGAGGACTGCAGACCACTGGCTGTGACTGAACAAAACTTCAGGAAAATTTTAAAAGTCCATCTAGCCAGACTCCTAGAGTATCAGAACATTTACTGGAAAAAGAGATGCACTATCAGATGGACAAAGTTTGGGGATTGTCGATGGATTTCGTGTCGCAAGAACACGGGGTACCATGCGACGGACCCAAAGATTCGAACGCAGGGGGCTGAACGTGTGAGATCTCGGATCGCTGCGAAGCACGGTTACGGAAGCCTCGAGTCGTCGAACGCACTACGCACTGCAGAGAGAGACACCGAGCCTTACCCAGGTCCAGGGCCCTCATGGTGAGGTAAAACCCCTCCTTCCTGCCTTCTTGTATTGCAACGCGACACCTCGCGAGGAGTACAAGGTCTTGGTTACAAAGCTCTAACTGGCCAGAGGTTGAAGAACCTGCGTGCCCAGCTAGCAGCCTGAAGAAGATCCAGCCCCCCTCTAAGGGGTGGCCTCCCCCTCCTTTTATAGCGCCAAGGTCCTCCTTCCCCTTATCTTCTTGGGGAAGGGGTTGCCACACACGGCCAAGGAGGGAGGACAGCTGTAGACTCTCATCTTCGGTGGACGTAGTCTTCGTAGGGTAGTGGCGCCGGTCCACCGGAGAGGGTGGAGGAAGCTGACGTCTTCCTCTGGCGCCCTGCACCGTCCACGCTATTTTTAGGGGGGTGGCCAACAACCACTGTGCTGCTTTGGGCAGACACAGCGAAAGTTGGTCTCCTCCCTGTCGGGGGTAGCGTGGGCGGTATGCGATCTTCTGCCCGTTATCTTCTTGCTCTGCACGCAAACGTGCCGAGCTGACGTGGGCGTGCTTCCTCTCCTCACCAGCAGGGGCTCGTGAGGAGGTCTTCTGGTCCTTAGCGGTTTTCGTCGTTGTTCTCCTCACGAGGCGCCTCCTCGTGAGGGTCTTCTCCGCGGCTTGGATCGTTGATTCTGAAGATGGGCCGATGACGTGGCCCAGGAGCAGGTGGACCGGGATACCCCGGTATCCAGAACACCGACAGTAGCCCCCGGGAGCCCGGCCCGCGAACGCGCCCTCTTGAGGAAGCGAAGGGCCAGCAGCCCCCGAAGTTGCTGGGCCCTCCAACGGCACGCGTCAACCGCGCGGTCAGAGGACCATGTGAAGAGGCAGAGGATGCGGACGCGTGGCGCGGCCGCAGCTGGTGAGATGAAACGGCGGCCGATGCTGCAGTCTCTGAGGCGTCAAACCGTCATAATGACGCGTCGCTTGACTGCGGAGCGCTGCGCCAACGCTTCGATTCCCGCGCAGGGATTTGATGCATCGACGCCGAACGCCCCCCTTAAATAGATCCTCCTCGAGACCTCCGGCACTTCACCTCCTTCCTCCAGTGCCATTTCTGCTTCCACGCCCCTAAGCTCATGGATCCTTCCAACTCCTCCGTCGCCGCTGGATCGAGCTCTGGAGCGAAACGTCGCGGACGCCCCCCGGGCAGCGGGAATAAGGCGAAGATCCCGGCCCGATGGACGCCCGGCGCCGGCGGCCCCCTTCGCATTAGCGCGCCAAGGCAGGGCGAGGCTAGCCGCGCCGCCACAGGGGCCTCCAGCGCTCTGACCCTTAGGGGTCCTGCAGCTGGCGGCGCCCTGAACTCGTCGTCGCCACTATCGGCGGCGCCCGCTCCTCGTGCTCCGGAGAGCGTTGACCGGGTGCTCCGAGAGGTGGCGGTCGCCCTGGGCCCTCTTCCTCCTGCTGCAGATCCTCCGGCTCCGCCGGAGAATGGAGTGGTTGCCACTCCGCGCCACCTGGCGGCGGCGATGCTAGGACCCCTTACCGGCCCGGGGTCCCGCTTCTTGGAGCTCCTCGTCGTAGTCGACGCCCCGGGCTTCAACTCCCTCCGGCTGCCCGACGCTGTGCGGAGGGTGATTTACACCCCCGGCGGGGCCGCCGGGGAGATCGCCCTGGGGGAGCAGAGCAGGCCAGATCTCTTCTGGCCTGTGGACATCCTCCTCGGAGTGGGCGGCAATGCCGTCCTCTCCAGCCGCTGGAGGGCCTTCGCCCTCGGCCATCGCCTCCGCGTCGGCGACCACCTCGTCTTCCGCTTCAAGATGGGGACGCTGGAGGCTACGGTGCGGATCTTCACCGCTGGTGGCGTCCGCCACACCTACCCCCAGCCCGCGGCGCAGTGAAGAGGAGGTCCTGGTGTGGTAGCCTTCTGGGGAGGGGAGCTAGTCTCCTCCCCTCTTTTGTCGCGTAGTCCTCACCGGCGGGGTATGCCCCGCCGTGCCTTTGCTCCTCCCTGTGATGGGATTATATCAATGAAGTACGCTTTTAGCTGTCCTGCATTTCGCTTCTTATTGCTCTTCATAGTCCCGGTCATTCGCACGCTCGAGAGTCCTGATGAGCTGTTGGCGTCGATGGGAGGCCTCCCTTCGCCTCAGAGCTCAAGACGGGGTCGGCGCCGACGACACATTGGACGATTCCTGAGACAAGAAGTTGAAGAAAGAGTTGGAAAAGAAAAACCCCAAATCCCCGAAAAACAGAAAAACAAGTCGATAAAACAAACGAAAAAAGAAGGCGAATAAGATGCCCCTGTGACCGGCATAGGGACCTTCTCCGTCGTGGAGGAGCGCGGCACTATCTGTACCTGCAGCTAAGATCAAATTGCCACGCGTGGCGATTCACGGGGCCTTCCTCGTCATTGAGGGAAGCTGGACCCTCACAGACGTGAAAACATCGACGCTTAAGAGAGCCCAGAGACCGTCGACACCTCGCAAGGGTTGCTCACGAGGTGAAGGGCCTGGCGCGGACCTCCGGATCTGCGTCTCCTTCGCAAGATGATCGGAGCGGCCTTGGTCTTCAATAATCCTGCCACGTTAGGCCTTCCTCGATAGAGGGAATCTTCCTATGGATGCTTGTCGCATGGACGCATTCTTACCTCCTCGTGAGGGTTGCTCACGAGGGGTAGGTCCTTGGCGGGTGCCTTGGGGCACACCTTGGACTTTTACTCGAAGATTTTTTATTTTGCGATGTACTTCGCGAGGAACTAAGCACCATGGGTATTTAGAGGTGATCGATAACAGGGCCGTCGCCCCCGACCAGAGCTCATTCCCTTCGGGTTTTTTGGGCTCACTGTTTTCTGGGCGAAGGCCCCAGCATAGACACCGTGCCTAGCCCCCTTCCGCGTGGAGTACAATAGAAAATAAATGGACTTCATGCCATTTTGATGTCATGCCGAAGCAGAGGCGCTATACTGCGCTTTAACTTAATATCAGTGCTTGAGAGCAGTTTGATCTGATACAAGTGCCGTGAAAACGGTCTTTTTCTCCTCGTGAGGAACCTAAGGGTAGAACTTTCGCAGATGAGCTATGTTCCACGGGTTCCCCACCGGCACACCTTCTGGGGTTTCCAGCCGCGCCGAGCCTGGTCTGGCGATGTGCGTCACCTTGAAGGGTCCTTCCCACATTGGAGATAGCTTGTGCAGACCCTCGCGAGAGAGTATTCTCCTCAGCACCAGGTCGCCGACCTCCAGAGTCCTTGCTCGAATATGGCGGCAATGGTAGCGGCGTAGTCCTTGCTGGTACCTCGCGGCGCGGAGCGCGGCTTGACACCGAGCTTCTTCGAGCAGGAGGAGACGATCCTTGATGAGGTCCTCTTGGCGAATTTCGTCGAAGGCGAGCACTCTTGGCGATCCGAACTTGACGTCGATGGGAAGAACAACCTCCGCCCCATAGACCAGGAAGAAGGGGGTTTCTCCAGTGGGTTTGGTGGCGGTTGTCCTGATGGACCACAAGATGGATTGGAGGTTGTCTAACCATTTTTTTCCGCAGGCTTCGAGCTTGGCATTGAAGCTTTTCATCTTGAGTCCCTTGAGGACCTCGGCGTTAGCACGCTCGGCTTGGCCATTGCTCTGGGGGTAGGCGACAGAGGCGAAGCAGATCTAGATGTCGACCGATGCACAGTACTCCCGGAACAGTCCGCTGGTGAACTGGCTGCCGTTGTCGGTGATTATGCGGTTAGGCACACCAAAACAACAGACCAGCCCACGGACGAACTTGACTGCGGACCTGGCCGGGATTGTGCACACCGGTTCCACCTCCACCCACTTGGTGAATTTGTCGATGGCGACGTAGAGGTATCGGTAGCCCCCTTGCGCTCTGGGGAATGGACCAAGGATGTCCAGCCCCCAAACTGCAAAGGGCCAAGTGAGTGGGATGGTTCGCAGCTCCTGTGCCGGCTGGTGGATCTGCTTGGCATGGAACTGACACGCCTCGCACCTCTTGACCATTTCCGCCGCATCACCCAGCGCCGAGGGCCAGTAGAAGCCGCTTCGATATGCCTTCGCGGCTAGAGTTGCCGCAGAAGCATGATGGCCACACTCGCCGGCGTGGATGTCCCTGAGAAGCTCATGGCCTTGGTGAGTAGATATGCACTTCAGAGCGACGCCATTTGGGCGACGCCGGTACAAGTCACCGTCCTTGACGCAGTAGCCCGAAGCCTGGCGTACGATCCTTTCGGCCTCCTCTTCATCCTCGGGAAGCCTGCTGCTGGTGAGGAAGGCCTTGAGCTCGAGAATCCAATCCACTCCCTCATGCCGTGCCAACGCCAGAAGGACGCGGTCACCTGAAGGAGGCCCGCAGTCTGGAGCCCCCTGCTCCGGCGGTGGCGGCAGGGCAGGTGGAGGGTCGGATCCAGATGACGGTGGAGAAGCGGACGGCTTGAAGAGACGCTCCTCAAAGACGCCGGCAGGTTGTGCCAGGCGGTGAGAGGCGCGTTTGGCGATCTCGTTGGCTTCCACATTTTCTCCTCTCGGGATGTGCTTCAGCTCCAAGCCTTGGAAGCGCTTTTCCATCTTTCGATGTTCCTCGAGATAGGCCGCCATGTGCTCATCCTTTGGAGTGTAGCTCTTGTTCGAGAAGTTCACAACCAGCTGTGAATCTCCCTTGACGATGAGGCGATTGACGCCCAAAGCGTTCGCCGCCCTCAAGCCGGCGAGTAGTCCGTCGTATTCCGCGATGTTGTTGGAGACCTTGCTCTCAGGCTTGAAGCAGAGCTGCACAGCATAGAAGAGCTTGTCTCCAGAGGGAGATGTTAGGACAGCACCAGCTCCCGCGCCGGGAAGGTTGAAGGAGCCGTCGAAGTGCATGACCCAGAGGCCTGGCGCCTCCTCTCCTGGGAGAGTTGACTCCACCTCTGGAGGCTCGTCGGCGAACGGATCAGTCCACTCCGCAGTGAACTCGGCCAAAGCCTTGCTCTTGATTACCTTTGTAGTTTCGAAGGAGATCTCGAAGGTTTGAAGCTCCACGGCCCATTCCGCCACCCGCTCGGTGACGTTGGGATTGCGTAGAATAGTCTCCAGGGGACGATCGGTTACCACCTTGATCGGGTGACCCTGGAAGTAGTGGCGCAGCTTCCGCGAAGCAATGAGCAGGGTGTAGAGCAGCTTTTGCTGCATGGTGTAGCGTTCCCGCGCGTCGCGCAGTACCGTGCTGATGAAGTACACAGACTTTTGCACCTTGACGACACCCTCGGGAGGCTCTTCCTCGGGAGGCTTTTGAGCGTTGCTCTGAGAGAGCGGCTCAGTCGGCGAAGATGCCGCGGGCGGTTCCTCTCGAGGGTCGGGAGATGGAGCGGCCTCTTCCTCGCGAGGAGCCCCCGAGCTTGGAGAGTTGACCTCTTCTTTGGCGATCACCTTGGCGTCTCGCTCTGCGACGAGGACGGCACTTGCAGTCCTTGGAGTTGCCGCGATGTAGAGTAGCAAAGGCTCGCGGGTGGTTGGGGCAACCATGATCGGTGGGCTCGTGAGGTACCTTTTCAACTCGGCGAAGGCCTTGTCGGCTTCCGAGTCCACTCGAACTTCCCAGCGCGCTTCATGAGCTTGAAGAAGGGCAAGGCTTTCTCCCCGCTCCTCGCGATGAAGCGCCCTAGGGCTGCCATGCACCCCGCGAGGCGTTGCATCTCCTTGAGACTGCGCGGTGGACGCATTTCTTCGATGGCCTTGACCTTGTCAGGGTTCGCCTCTATCCCGCGATGGGACACGAGGAATCCCAACAGTTTTCCCGATGGTACACCGAAGGCGCACTTGGCGGGGTTGAGCTTGATGTTTACCTTTCTCAGGTTGACGAATGTTTCCTCCAGATCCTCGATGAAGGTGTGACCCTCGCGAGTTTTGACGACGATGTCGTCGACGTAGGCCTCCGCGTTCCTTCCCATCTGAGCCCCCAAGGCCTTGCGCATGAGCCTTTGGAAGGTGGCTCCTGCGTTCTTCAGACCGAAGGGCATGCAAACGTAGCAGTACACACCACAAGGCATGATGAAGGCGGTCTTCTCCTCGTCCTCCTTTGCCATCTTGATCTGATGATAGCCGGAGAAAGCATCCAAGAAGCAAAGGAGGTCACAGCCAGCGGTGGAGTCAACGATTTGATCTATCCTTGGGAGCGGATAAGGATCCTTGGGGCAGGCCTTGTTGAGACTTGTGAAGTCCACGCAGAGGCACCCACTGCCGTTTGCCTTTGGGACAACCACCGGATTTGCAATCCAGGTGGGGTGGGCTACCTCGCGTATCAGCTTGGCCTTCTTCAGCTTCTCTATCTCCTTGACAATGAAGTCCTGCTTCTCTTGCGCTTGCTTCCTAGTCTTCTGCTTCACGGGGTGTGCCTGAGGGCACACGGCTAAGTGCTGCTCAATCACCTCCCTGGGAACGCCGGGCATATCTGACGGAGTCCAAGCAAACATGTCAGAGTTTGCCCGCAGGAAGGTGACGAGCGCGCTTTCCTATTTGGGGGAAAGCCCTGCCCCGATGGTGACGTAGTTGTCGCAGCCCCCAGCCTGAAGCGGGACCTTCTTGGTTGCAGAGCGCTCTTGGGTGAACTGGGGCCTCCTTCCTGAGGGTACCGCAGCTTCCCCAATGCACATGTCCAGCATTGGATGGACCAGGTCCTCGCTTGGAGTAGGCGATGCCGAGGCGGCGAACTTCTTCCCTGTCGAACCCAGCGGATGGGGCTCGAGAGAGGCCTTCTTCGCTGCAGCCCGCTCTTGGGACACAAGCTGCCTCTTCCTCGCGAGGTCGCCGGAGTGCTCCAGCAGATCTTTGTCGGCGGGGAACATGGTGGCGGCCTCGCGGTAGACGTGCTCCACTGACCGGAGAGCATCCTTCTCGTTGCAGCGCACGGTGATCGTGCCGTTAGCGCCCGGGATCTTGAGAACGTTGAAGCCGTGGTGCGTCGCTGCCATAAACCTTGCCAGGGCTGGGTAGCCGAGGATGGCATTGTATGGCAGGGCGATGTAGGCGACGTCGAAGTCGAGGCTTTCCGTCCTGTAGTTGTCCCGGGTGCCGAAGGTGACGGGCAGGCTTACCTGCCCAATTGGTGTTGTAGAACCTTCGGTTACCCCGAAGAATGGCCGAGTTGGCATGAGCCGGTGGTACGGCACCTGCATCCTTTTGAAGATCTCGACCGAGATGATGTTGAGGCCCGCCCCTCCGTCAATGAGAGTGCGATTGACGGCGACGTTGTTGATGGTTGGCGTGCACAAGAGAGGAATTGTGCCCACGCCCCTGGTGGAAGCCGGATGATCCTCCTCGTCGAAGCCGATCTTGCACGTTGACCACTTCATTAGGCGGTTGCCGACGTTTGGCTGTGCTGCCGTGATCTCTCGCGGCAGCTGCTTGAAGTGTCGATTAGACAAAGGAGCCTGAGCTCCACCCAGGAGGCAAGCGGCGAAGTCTCGCGGCTCTTGATAGCCCCCCTGGTTCTCCTCCCGACGATCGTTTGCTGGTGGGGGCAGCGACAGCGGCTCGGGATCGGCTCGAGACAGACCCTCGCGGCGGCAACCTTCCTCGCGGTCGTCGTCGCGGCGATCGCCCCGGGATCCACTCTTGCCATAGCTGCGGCCACCCCCGCGGCGCTTGGAGACGCCATTTTCTTCATGAAACTTCCGGACAAACCAACAATCGTCGGTATTGTGGGTGTCCTTCTTGTGGAGAACGCAGTAGCGGCGACGTCGTCCCTTGTCGCGCTCGGAGCGGTCCCCGCGGCGTTGCTTATGATCTGGCTCCGCCGCGAGGACAGCGGCCTCCTTTCGCTTGGGATCTTTGTACTTCGGCTTTGGGGGAGGCGCCTCCGGCAGGTTATGCACAAAGAGCCTCCCTTCCTCGGCCTTGGCGCAGCGGTCGGCGATCTCGAAGAGCCTGACGACGGAAGTCAACTCATCATTCACGGATAGCTTCTCCCTCATCTTGATGTCAGAGACGCCCGTAGAGAACGCGGAGATGACCTCCTCGTTGGAGATCCTGGGGATCTTGTTGAAGTGCTGGATGTACTGACGAAGCGTCTCGCCCTTGTACTGACGCACCGCCTTAAGATCGTTCTTGGTAGCGGGGCGCTCGTACGTGGGCATGAAGTTGGCCACGAACTGGCGGCATAAATCCTTCCATGAAGTCACGGATTCGTGAGGAAGATTCATGAGCCAAGTTCGCGGAGCGTCCTTGAGGGACATGGGGAACCAATTTGCCATGGCACGCTGATCTCCACGCGCAGCCTGGACGGCGACGACGTAGAGCTGGAGGAATTCGACGGGGTTGGTGGTCCCGTCATAACGCGCGCCGATGTCCGTCTTGAACTTGTCAGGCCAGACGACGTAGCATTGCTGGCGAGTGAGAGCGAGACACCCGGGGTTGTAGATCGGGTCGCCGGGGGTCCTGACGTTCTTGCCAGCTTCGCCGATGTCGTCGATGGCGCGATCATGATTTTTGCAGCGGCGCTCGAGGGAGACGCGTGCGTCTTCCGGAGCGCGTTGGACGATTTGGCAGCTGGGCTCCCCACGCGGCGAAGATGCGGCGCGGGAAACCACCTTCTTGGCCTTGTTGGCCCTCCCATCTCCGGCGCTCGGGGCGTGACGCCCCGCCGCCGGATCTGGGTCTCCCGCGCCCTGGGCTCCTCCCTGGGCCGGGTCTTCGTTGGCGATGGCGACGAGCTCGGCGATTCGAGCGCGCCACCCCTCACGCCCGTCATCGGTGGGTTGATAGCGCAGCAGCTCCTGAGCCATGGCGAGAGCCTGCGCAGGAGACAGCTGACTCCCAGAACGAGCGCGAGAAGTGGCGGTGGCGGTGAAGGAGAGCGAAGGATCTGTACGCCCGGACGGGAGGTAGGAGGACTCCAGATCTTCCTCCTCTTCCTCCCCGGCTGAAGCTTCACGACGACGGAAGATGGGCTCGGTTTGTCCCCGAGCAGCGTTGCGACGGCGAAGACGCTCGAGCCTTGCGTTGGCGTCGGCCATGTCGAAGCAGATCTAGGAGAAAACACACCACAGCCCCCTACCTGGCGCGCCAAATGTCGATGGATTTCGTGTCGCAAGAACACAGGGTACCACGCGACGGACCCAAAGATTCGAACGCAGGGGGCTGAACGTGTGAGATCTCGGATCGCTGCGAAGCACGGTGACGGAAGCCTCGAGTCGTCGAACGCACTACGCACTGCAGAGAGAGACACCGAGCCTTACCCAGGTTCAGGGCCCTCGTGGTGAGGTAAAACCCCTCCTTCCTGCCTTCTTGTATTGCAACGCGACACCTCGCGAGGAGTACAAGATCTTGGTTACAAAGCTCTAACTGGCCAGAGGTTGAAGAACCTGCGTGCCCAGCTAGCAGCCTGAAGAAGATCCAGCCCCCCTCTAAGGGGTGGCCTCCCCCTCCTTTTATAGCGCCAAGGTCCTCCTTCCCCTTATCTTCTTGGGGAAGGGGTTGCCACACACGGCCAAGGAGGGAGGACAGCTGTAGACTCTCATCTTCGGTGGACGTAGTCTTCGTAGGGTAGTGGCGCCGGTCCACCGGAGAGGGTGGAGGAAGCTGACGTCTTCCTCTGGCGCCCTGCACCGTCCACGCTATTTTTAGGGGGGTGGCCAACAACCACTGTGCTGCTTTGGGCAGACACAGCGAAAGTTGGTCTCCTCCCTGTCGGGGGTAGCGTGGGCGGTACGCGGTCTTCTGCCCGTTATCTTCTTGCTCTGTACGCAAACGTGCCGAGCTGACATGGGCGTGCTTCCTCTCCTCACCAGCAGGGGCTCATGAGGAGGTCTTCTGGTCCTTAGTGGTTTTCGTCGTTGTTCTCCTCACGAGGCGCCTCCTCGTGAGGGTCTTCTCCGCAGCTTGGATCGTTGATTCTGAAGATGGGCCGATGACGTGGCCCAGGAGCAGGTGGACCGGGATACCCCGGTATCCAGAACACTGACAGGGATGAGAATACAAATTTTTTCCACTCAATTGCCACTGAAAGATACAGAAGAAATTCTATCCCTGCCCTAGTTGCTCCAGATGGTTCCTTAGCTACTGGTCATGCAGATAAGGAGGAGATTATCTTCCAGTCATTTAAACAGAGATTAGGCACCTCTGAAAATCCCCAGATGTTATTTGATCTGCATAATTTGATCCAGCCTACTCCTGGTCTGGAAGATCTTTCCATTCCCTTTACCAAAGAGGAAATTGATGCAGTCATAAAATCAATGCCAATTGACAAATCTCCTGGTCCAGATGGTTTCAATGGACAATTTCTCAAAAGTTGCTGGCATATTATCAAAGAAGATATTTATGATTTGTGCTTCCAATTCTATGAAGGCAATCTGAACTTGGAAAGTATTAATATGGGACATATTACTCTAATTCCAAAGGTGCCCTCTCCAGAAGGAATGGGTGATTATAGGCCAATCACTCTTTTAAATTGTGTTCTCAAGCTAATTACTAAACTACTTGCTGATAGGCTTCAGAAAGTTGTTCTCAAGATAGTGCACAAAAATCAATATGGCTTTCTAAAAGGGAGAAATATTCAAGACTGCCTGGCATGGGCTTTTGAATTCTTATATTAGTGTGAAAAATCAAATGAGCACATTGTTCTTCTAAAACTAGACTTTGCAAAAGCCTTTGACACTATTGATCATGATGCTATGCTCAAAATCATGAAACAGATGGGTTTTGATAATAAATGGCTGGGATGGATTAAAAATATCTTCAGCTTTGGGAAATCGGCTGTCCTCCTCAATGGGGTTCCAGGGAGACAGTTCTTCTGTAAAATAGGGGTGAGACAAGGAGATCCTCTCTCCCCCTCATCTTTGTCCTAGCTGCTGATTTGCTCCAGTCTGCAATTAATAGGGCTTTTAGACAAGGATTGTTAAAAGCTCCTTTCTCACCTGACTATGAAGCAGATTTCCCTGTTATCCAATATGCTGATGATACTTTGATCATTATGCCTGCTGACACTGATCAGGTCAGACTCATGAAGGAAATATTGGAGCAATATGCTATGTCCACTGGACTAAAAATCAATTTCCATAAATCTTCCCTGGTTCCTATAAATCTAACAGAGAACTCTGCTGCTGTTATTGCTGATTCTCTGGGCTGCAAAATTGCATCTATGCCATTCACCTACCTGGGTTTGCCCCTTGGAACTACAAAGCCATCTGTCCAAGATCTAATGCCCCTTGTGGATAGGATTGAAAGGAGAGTTTATGCCACCTTCATGTTGATGTCATATAGTGGGAAAGTTTCATTGATCAACTCTCTGCTCACTTCTATTGCAACATTTACAATGTGTTCTATTCAGTTGCACCCGAAGATTTTGGAGCATATTGAGAAAATAAGGAGACACTGCCTTTGGGTAAAGAAAAATGAAGAAGGGGAGGAAAAATGTCACTCTCTGGCTGCATGGAGCATGGTCTGTAGACCCAAGAAGAAAGGAGGGTTGGGTATTCTAAACCTGAAAATCCAAAATGAAGGCCTGCTCCTTAAATACTTGCATAAATTTTATAATAAGATGGACACCCCTTGGGTCCATCTATTATGGAATACTTACTATGCTGGAAAAATCCCTCATGCCATTGAACCAGTTGGATCCTTTTGGTGGAGAGATGTCTGTAAGTTAATGCCCATTTTTAGAGGGGTTGCTTCTAGTTCAATTTCAGATGGAAATTCAACTCTTTTCTGGAAAGATGTATGGCTTGATCAAGATAATGATGAAGCTTTTCCTAGGGCATTCTCTTTTGCTAAGGATGAGGATGTCTCCGTCCATCAGCTTCTTTCTGCTAGCAGTCTGGCTGATTCTTTTCACCTTCCTATTTCCCCTGAAGCCATGGAGGAGGTGAGATCAATTCAAAGGAAATCAAACCCCATTCAACTAAGTGAGGATCATGATATTTGGAGCTACCCTTGGGGGAAACAATACACACCTAGCCAGTACTACAATTTTTGCTTCAGAGAAATATCTCCCCATGAGGCCTTTCTTTGGCTCTGGAAGGCAAAATGCACCCCAAGAATTAAGTTCTTCTGTTGGCTTGTACTGTCAGACAGACTAAATACAAGGAATATGCTCAAGAGGAGACATTTTCAGCTGAATTCTGGCTATAATTGCCTGATGTGTAACAACCCACCAGAGGAAACTATTGAACATATGATCTTTCATTGCTCATTTAGTAAGACATGTTGGCAGGAGCTTCATATGCTCTGGAATGCTACTGGTGACAGGCTTCACTTACTCAGTAGAGGAAGAAGTATATGGCGAAAACCTCTGTTTATGGAGCTATTCATGATTGCTACCTGGAATATTTGGAAGGAAAGGAACAAGAAACTCTTTGAAGGAGTGGATCCTCAGCTGGCATCTTGGAAGGCTCGAGTGAAGACTGATCTCTCTCTGCTAGTCGATAGGACTAAACCTGACCTACACTCCCAAATCAATCAGCTTATTGCTGCTCTTTGATTGTCTCTCGGTTCTTTTTGTTGTATATAGCTTGATTCCCTTGTTCCTTCTGATGTAAAGCCTCACATGTAAAAACTCTGTAATTACCCCCCCTTTTTTTTACATATATATATGATATGAGGCAGTAGGGGCTCCCCCCTTACTATCATAAACCTTCAAAAAAAATGTAGGATTGTTTAGGAACTCATCGTGCTTCAAGTTCTCAGGTAGTGTGCTAGTTAAGGGTGATATGTAGGCTATGAATAAGTGAAACAAAAATATTGATATGCTATTTCACCATGATGTCATGTGTAGTCAAATCATCATCATCCATAATAATGGTTGTGGTCTCCATAAACCATTCGACCCCTTCAAGTTCTCTAAGCTTACACACCTAGATCCACATGTATCCACTTCCTCAGGTGGTTCTAATTATGACTATGCAAGACTATAAGCCCTGCGAAGTCAAGAACATCATTGCTAACACTTTTTATGTGCCTTTCTCTGAAGAAGTTGTGAAACTGGATCCTAGTTTTCACAGGTTGACAGCTCCTATTGAGGACAAAAACTAAAAGAGAAGGTTCCCATGTCATTGGAGGTTTGACTGCTCAAATTGGGATTGCACTATCAAGTTGCATCCAGGGCATGTCAGGCAGCACTAGGTGAGCCGAAAGACCACGAGACCTAACTGGCATGATGTGCTACAATAGGTTAACACTCCAAGCATGAAACATGCATCCTAGAAACCATGTTCTACACAAAATGAACACAATTTCATTGCATGTTGTCACAAATAAAGGGGATCGTTGATTCAAGAAAGAGCACTACGCAGGGTAGAACCAATCCGCAAACCAACAATCACCCTTATTCGTGGAGTGCACACCAATGAAAATCATGCGCTACACAACAATCTATAGCGGGCAACTATAAAACAATGGTAATCATGCATGATAATTAAACTATAAAAACATAAGATGATAACAATCAACCACATCCTGAAGCAGATCATCTAAATAGACACTTACTGGGAACAACTACTATCAGATCTATTGAGGTCCACCCATATCTAGCACATGCTCACAACTCAAAGCTACAAGATGAAGCGTTGAGGTTTCTTACAACCACCGAGCGAGTGGGAAGGATGTAGAAGACAATTCAGGGAAGAGGGAGAAGCCGGCTTGCCGGCTGCTGCCGACTATTACTGCCATGCCCATCAGTGAGGTTGTGAAGAAGCTCCAGTATCTCCATGGAGCTCAAAGAAATGGTTGCTTTGTATTTGGGTGGTGAGTGGTGCGTGTAAATACGAGGCTTTTTTGGGCGGTCAATGACCAAATTTCCATGCTACATTTTTATGCAACATGCGAGCACGTGCCATCTACATGGTTGCATGAGCTAGCATGCCACATTCTCAATTTTGCAGGCCGCTTTCTCGAGTTTACATGCCATGTTCTCAATTTTGCACGTCGCAAGGGAGGTTCCGAAAATGAAGGATTCAGCAGTTCTGGTGGGCCTGACTGTGGTGTGCTCTGAGCTTTAGGTGAGTGCTGCCTAAAAAAGCATGCGGGAATCCAATCCCTCAAAATTGTAGCCCCAAGGAAGACTCTATGCAGACTTCCAACCATGACCCTACAGATTTAGTGAAGGGATTCATCGAATGCCAGACTATTGAGGTTGTGTTTGGCTGCACTCCTACATCCCAATCCGGTCCGAGTGCAGTTTTTCACTATTTTGGTTGTGTTAGCTGCCCTCGTACAACTCAATTTGGCCTCAGCACGAGCGCAACATTAGGCGTATGCCTAGTCATTTAAAACCGCCAGCGCCTGCCTTCGTTGTTGTAGTGATTGATAAAAAATGTAAAATCTAAAAATACGAAACAAAATAAAATTATACATAAAAAGCAAAATCAAGAAAACAAGAGACAAGAGAAAACCTTTGAAAAAATCATCTTCCCAAACAAATAGCGCGTAGAAGTTTTGTTTTAGCGAATTCCACCCCTTTATTTAACTGAAAATATTCTACAACTTATATATACCATCGGGTGGTCCATGAAACCAAACATGTCTGCCTACATTTTGATAAATCGAGCTCCTAGCTAGTGTATGAGCATCGACATTTGAAATCCTTCCCTCTTGCACAAACTCCGCCATGGGAATGTCGTGGCTTGAGCCTTGATCTCGTGAACGATGTGGCCATACACACCCATTCCCTCTCCTCTGATGCTTCTAATGACACAAAATCTGGGCGCTCTGTTCTCTGAAGAAGAGGTTTGGGCAGCGGTCAAGGAGATGCCGCCGGATCGTGACCCTGGACCTGATGGATTTGGAGGTGCATTTTACAAGCAGGCTTGGCCGATCATCAAATCTGAGATCATGGCCGCGATTCTAAAGCTGTCTGTTGGCGACGGCTGGGCTTTTGGGAAGCTCAACAGAGCTCTCATCACGATAATCCCCAAGAAACAAGATGCTGAAGAAGTGGGCGACTATAGGCCGATCAGTCTTGTTCACAGTTTTGCTAAGTTGTTCACAAAGTTAATTACGAATCGTCTGCGGTCGAGGATGTCAGAGATTGTGAGTGCCAATCAGTTTGCTTTTATACAAGGTCGCAACCTTCATGATCACTTCATACTGGTGAGACAACTTGTGCGCAAGATCAAATCCCGGAAAGAACCATGTGTTCTCCTCAAGCTTGATTTGACCCGTGCCTTCGACTTGCTTTCTTGGGCCTTTTTGTTCGAGGTTCTTCGGCAGTTTGGGTTCCCAGAATTGTACTGCACTGGCTCTCTATATCTCTTCGAACGGCAAGCACCAAAATTATTGTCAATGGAGTGCCTGGAAAAAGCATTAGGCATGCACACGGACTCTGACAGGGTGATCCACTCTCACCACTTCTCTTCATCTTGTCAATGGAAGTCACTACCTTGCTAGTTAAGCGAGCTACAGAGCATGGGCTTTTTTCACCAGTTGGAAATTGCACAGTGACGCAGCGAGTCTCGATTTATGCCAATAATGTGGTGTTGTTTCTCAAGCCAGCAGTACAAGACTTGGTAACAATCAGGGTAATCCTCAAGATCCTAGGCGAGGCCTCCGGTTTACAAGTAAATTACAAAAAACCTCTGCGACTCTGATACGTGGTGGAGATCATGATACCGAGTTTGTGTGGAATCTGCTACATTGCAACATCACCTGCTTCCCCATCCGCTACCTGGGGCTCCAGCTCGCGCTGCGTCCCCTGACTAAAGTGCAATGGCAACCAATGCTGGATGCTGATATACACATTATCCCTGCTTGGCTGCGGAGCATGATCGCACGTGGGCCACTGACACTGGTCCAGTCAGTTATGGTGGCACACTCTGTACATCACCTGCTAATAGCCGAGGCTCCCTGCTGGCTCCTAGAGGAAATGGCTAAAAGTTTCAGAGGTTTTTATTGGGAAGCAAAAGCTCGAGCCAATGGGGGGCAATGCATCATTGCTTGGGACCAAGTGTGTTGACCTCGGGAGTACGGTGGGCTGGGTCTCAAGGATCTCCGGCTCCAGGGACCTGACAGACCATGTTGATGCATGTAAAATGCATACATGATCTTTGCACTTTACCACTTGATATTCCACCTTATTTGTATCATATATTGGTTATATTCATGCTTTTGATGATTATTGGGAATAATTCACATGTTCCCTAATTTTATCGGATTAACCTAGGAAAACCAGAAAACCTCCTTTTCTATGTTTTTAACTTTCAGGGACCCAGACGGAGTCCAAATTACCTGAAACTTTGGGGGAACCAGTTTTTCCACAGAACAAGACTTAGGAGCGAAGGAGATGCAACGGGGGAGCCACGAGGGCCAAACGAGCATGGCCCACGAGGCTAGATTCCTTGGCCGCGTGGGGCCATCCTGTTCCCCCCTTGTTGCTCCGATGACTTCGATCTTCATCTCGTTGGATGCATCTTGACCGAAAACCATTTATAAAAAGGGTCCCTCTGCGGGTCGTGAAAGGGAGCGCCGCCGAAACACAGAAACACAAAACAGAAGCCTGGGAGATCAAAGATTGGAGGGGAAAACTCCAGCGGGGCGCTGCCGGTGTGATCTCCATCCCCTCCAATGACTCTACCTTCATCGCCATGATGAAGGGGGAGTAGTCCACCTCTAGACTACGGGTTTGTGGCAGTAGCTATATGTATCTCTCTCTTGTTCTTCATTGTTTTAGCGCCATATGAGCTGCATAACATGATTATCGCCATCTTTGTATTACTTTTGTGGTGGATCTTTCTATGAGTAATATATGAGTTTATTTGTGTCCTCTTGCTGTAACAAGAGACTTTGTTTTTGGTTTTGTTACTGGAGTTTATAATAAAGTGCCAAGTTTTACTCATTTTGGATTGTTAAAGTTGCCAAAAACTTATGGAGCAGAAATTACTGCGCGAACTCTTTTTAGTAAACAAATTCTCAAAAATTCTTTGTAGCTCCGATTGAGCTCTCCGTTGAAATAAAGTTGCAACTTTTCATCCTCTTTAAGCCTGAATTTTTACAGAATTGTTCGACATGTTTAAGTTGGGTAGTTAATTACGTTTTGCTGCTGCAATATTTCTGGACAGATTCTGTCCTATTTTGTTTTATGCATTCTTTGAGCTTTAAAGCTAAATGTTTTTGATTGGTTTGAGTTTATGAGAAGGAATACAACATTATATAACTACTGGACACTTTTTATGCAATTTGTTTTGCGAATTACATGCAACAAGCATCATGCTTTTTATGCCTACTAATGTCACCCTGCAGAAAAAGAGATGGGAGATATTTTTGTGTTGAAGGTTTTTCACAGGAATTAGAGGAGCTACACCAAGAGACATTCAAGAATGGTGAAAACCCTAAGCTTGGGGATGTCAAGACCCCACTGGACTACACACACTCGGTTTGCACACGTCTACTTTTTGTTTTTCTATCAACGCAGTTTTATCGCATAAACTTGGAGCATCTTTTATAGTCTTGTTATAGTTTGCTTTTGCTTTGTTTTCTTTTTATTTGGGTGAGACCGCCATGTTCATTTACTTCGAGAGAAAGCTACTGAAGGTTTGGTTTGATTTGATTTGGATGCATTGAAAGATTTGGGATTGAGATATAGGAGTTGATTATTAAGATGCATATAGTTGCATGCTTCATATGCTTTGAATAAGTTTTGGTCTGCATGTAGTTTATTAGGAGCTATCTTGTATTCATTGTTTTGATGCTTAATACTTGTTTACATTGTTTAACATAGATTGTTTAGCTCTATGGACACTTATGCATGCATGTAGTTGGTCAAATTTCTCACTCTTGCTAGCCCAAAAATAAAAATTCCAACAAGTCAAAAACTTGTTTTTCCAACACCTTCAAACCAAGTTATTCCAGTGAGTCCACCATATCTACCTATTAGCATTTATGCTATTCCAAGTATGTTTCTCATGTTTTATTGTTTTACTTAGTTTCTGAATGTTAAAAATGATTATGAGTATGTTTGTTATGAGAAAAGTGGTCTAAAGGCTCCCACGAACTTGAATGCACACTTTACTTTTCTTGCACTTGATAAACATGAACCATTGTGATTAAGATTATGAAGTTGTGAGCTTGACAAAGTTTGAGTTGGGAGTTGGCTCATCTATGCTGTCATAGGCAACGCTTTCAACATTGCACTTGTTTATATTATAGTTGATGTCATGTTTCTTTTGGTTTTGGATGCTTATCACTTGTGAGCAGAGTGAGGAAACATTGTTTATTCATGGAGTTTGTATAAATGGTTAGAGAAAACTCTCGGGCCGCTAATCTGAACCATGCATCATTCATGGTGGAAATTTACAACATCCCATAGTGAACATTCAACGACGCATCTCATAATAAAAAGCTATACCCAATGGCAAATAAAAGAGATGTCGAGGTGTTCATTGTCTGTTTGTCTTGTGATTTTGGTATGGGAAAGCTACCATATCATCGGGCAAGAGGTACCCTGGTTGAGAGTCTCTATGATACTACTATACTTACAATGACAAGAATTTGCTTTGTATCCCGAGTTAAGTAACATTAGGTGTAGGCACTTATTTCCAAGGGGCATGAGGCATTTGACTTATATTTTGTCAAGGGCAGTACTCATATTTACTTTCACTTTAACCTTTAACCACTTCAAGATGCTAATGATAGGGGAAATGGGAGCCTGAAACCAGTGAATACCATTTCTCAAACATAAGCTTAAGTTGAAACATTTGGAAACTAGATATTACTTTATTCATGTTTTACCTGTGCTTATCATCTGTTTATCTCTAGTGTCCACCTTTACATTCAGTTTCAAGAAGAATACTCTATGACCATTATAGGATGTCTTTACTTTGTTTTATTTCATTTTGCATATATTTGGTCCATAGTTCCTTCTTCTATGTTTTAGTTTGTGAATCATTATTAGACATCCTTACATTGAAATGTTGATATCCTTTGATAATCTATCTTGCATATTGCTACTTATTTGTAGAATGAATCATTTGATTATGTGTAGCAGCAATAATCTTATTTGATATCTTAGATAGTAGTAAAGTACAAAGCTCATGTCAGTTTTATCACCTTTATACTTGAGAACAGGTATAGGTTAAGCTTGGGGATGCTAGTGCATGTAAAATGCATACATGATCTTTGCACTTTACCACTTGATATTCCACCTTATTTGCATCATATATTGGTTATATTCATGCTTTTTGATTATTATTGGGAATAATTCACATGTTCCCTAATTTTATCGGATTAACCTGGGAAAACCAGAAAACCTCTTTTTCTATGTTTTTAACTTTTATGGACCCAAACGGAGTCCAAATTACATGAAACTTTGGGGGAACCAGTTTTTCCACGGAACAAGACTTAGGAGCTAAGGGGATGCAACAGGGGAGCCACGAGGGCCAAACAAGCATGGCCCATGCGGCCAGATTCCTTGGCCGCGTGGGGCCAGCTTGTTCCCCCCTCATTGCTCTGATGCCGCCGATCTTCATCTCGTTGGATGCGTCTTGACCTAAAATCATATATAAAAAGGGTCCCTCTGCGGGTCCCAAAAGGGAGCGCCGCCAAAACACAAAAACACGAAACAGAAGCCTGGGAGATCGAAGATTGGAGGGGAAAACTCCGGTGGCGTGCTGTCGGTGTGATCTCCATCCCCTCCAATGACTCTACCTTCGTCGCCATGATGAAGGGGGAGTAGTCCACCTCTGGACTACGGGTTTGTGGTAGTAGCTATATGTATCTCTCTCTCTTGTTCTTCATCGTTTTAGCGCCATATGAGCTGCATAACATGATTATGGCCATCTTTGTTTTAGTTTTATGGTGGATCTTTCTATGAGTAATATATATATATATATGAGTTTGCAATTGTTCTTTAATTTCTGTGTATGAGTAGATGCATATTATGTACCCCATTCTTGTTTACTTGTTATGATCAAGCATGTTTATGAGAGCGTGTGTGGGGGAATGTGTGCATTAGTTGGAGTAACGGGGGTGACTTATCTGGGGAGGAAAGTCCTTGGGTGTCACTTGGGTGTTTACCTTACTTTGTTGCCTCACTAGGGTTAAAGAAAATACCATGCTACAGGGTATCTCTAGCGTGACGTTGCTGAATATCCGTGACTAGATCTAGCATGTTCTTATTTTAACTTCATGGCATTGTGCTTAATGCTATGCTCTGAGTTTTATCTTAATAATGAGATGATTAGATTAAATTCCCATCTTGTTGGAGAATGAGAGAGATCAATAACCAAAACATCTCTATATAGGATGTGATGCCCATATGAATTCATCTGAATGTGAACCTTGTTGCAATCTTTTATGTTAATTATATGATCTTTTGTCCACCATATCTTTTATGAGTGTAATATCCCTAAATTTTAAAATTTTAAAATTCATGCCTAGCATTCATATCATATGCATAGCATTGCATTTAAACACAAAATTCAGCAAGATTTCAAAATTTTATCTTTATGTGGTCAAAACTCACTTTTTAGGTTCCATTTGGACAAAGAATATTTTTGAAAACCTTGGTTCCAATTTGAATTCAAATATTTTGGTTTCAAAAGAAAACAGAAAAGAAAAAGAAGAGAAAACAAAGAAAATAGAAAAGGGCCTCAGGGAGCCAAACCAGCCCATCCACCGAAGCGGCCCGTGGCCCAGCAAGCCTTTCCCCCCTGAACCGTTACCCTCTCCATCTCTTTCTCTCTCTAGCGCGTCGGCCCCACCTGCCAGGGCGACCTCTTCTTACTCCCCTGGCCAAGCTCACTGCGTGCATAAACACGCCATTCCTCCTCCTTCAATCGCATTGATGCGCGACCGTTTTGTGCTCTCCCCATGTGCTATAAGAAGGCCTCTCCCTCCTCTACATTTCCCCCTAGACAATCGCTCAGTATCACTACCGAGCAGCTCGGAGCAAAGCAAGCAACACCACAGACTCCGACGAGTTTCGATGGTGATTGCGGTGAGCTCCAACGACCCCGAGCCCTCTCTTTGGTCCTATCCTCCCTAACTTTTCTCCGTGCACCTCACTGACATGTTTTCCTACTTGATTACGTCCTGGTTCAAGCAGAGCATCCACAACCTGAAGTCACTGTCTACTAAAGCATTGACGGCGAGCGATTCCGGCCATCCTCTTCTTCCTCTTCCTCTGCAAGCTCGCCAGCAAGTTTGCCTTGCCATGCAGAACACACAGGTAATTTTTCCGCCCCTCGAGACCCCCAGTAGCACTCAGAACGTTCAATGCCGACGAGTCGCCGGCGAGATCTGGACGTCAGCGGTGAGCTCCTAGGCCGGCCGAAACCCTAGCGCCTCAAATCCGTTGGATCTAGATCTGAGGGCCCCGATAGATCCACTTGCCGAATCAGTACAGGTGGATCTGAGCCACTCAGATCAAGTTAGATCTAACGTACCAGAAACTGAATCCGCCCAAAACGGTATCAGCCAATCAAAACATCCCACTTGGCAGCCCCTGGTTTAAAACCGATTCAAATTTAGTTTTAAAAGTCAGATTTGGTTCAAAACTTCAGAAATTCATATCTTTCGAATCATTGATCAAAAAATTACAACCTTTATATCCTTGGAAAGCTTATGAAATATAGAAGCCATTGGTAGGGTAAAATCACTATGTTCCAGTATAAAAATATGGGATGATTTTCAAATTGAATTAAACCTTTATTTAGAGTAATTAATTCATATCTTTTGTTTTACAAGTCCGAAAATTATATTTTTGTAGTCTCTAGTTTCCTATGGACTTGTAGATCATTATAGAACCAGAAGTTCTCAAACTTGTATTGTGCACAAACTTGGTGCACTCAAATCTTTGCAAACCACTAATTTGGGAATAAATAAAAATCTAAAATGGCTTCAAAGTTGATTTCACTTGCATTAATTTTTGTTTTACTAAAACATACCATCTGAGCATCCATTATACAACATTTCTTTCCCCAACATAAGTTGGGTGAAATTAAACAGTCATTTGCATACATGCATACATGTCTATGATTGCCACATGCCAAGCTATGTGCTTATTGCTTGTATCCTTGTCTTGCTTAGATTGTGAAGAAGAAGTGAGCTACCCTTGTGAGTGCTGGGAGTGTGTTGGTTGTTGACAAGGCAAGTGACACACATGTCTTTCCACCTATATTTTACTACTGCATTAGTGTTTTCTTGTAGTATGCATGATAGGTGGAATTGTCAATTGTTTACAAAGTGCTTAGATCCCAGTAGTGTATACCCATCCCCAAACCCCCACTTGTTAGGATGCTAAATACTTTGAAAAATATTGATGCTATGCTATGATTACTTTGATAAAGTGTTTTATGAACAAATTAAGAACTTCAACTAAAATGAATCACCTTGGTGGATTGGTTTGATAAGAAGAGGCGAGGTTGAGTGGCTCTTAGGACACATGCCTCGAGAGGATGTGTGCCCAGGGCGTGCACTTGTGGATTGCCACCCAGGATTAGAGAGATTATCATGTCTTTTATGCCTTTAGAGTACTTCCAGTGCAGCCTTATGACAATATGGGCTCTGTCTTGACCAACTAGGATGTGGCAGTTCAACTTGTGAGCAAGACATGAGGTGGTAGCAGAATTGTAGGTGGGAACGGGTCTTGCTAGTATGGTTGATCTCTCCTTCTGAAAGGTCTTGTCTCATTATATATGGGTAGAATGAGTCTTAAGGTGAAAGTGCACAACCCCTACAGGGTGTCAAACTAATCGATTAGCCGTGCCATGAGATCCACCCGCCAAATATCTTGTAGTGTAGTTCGTCCACAATATCCACCAAACATGTGTCATTTGCCAGTATGTCATTGTACTGACCCCTTCAATGGGGCTGAATATTCAAATGCGCAGCTTATTCTGATAAGGAGTGATGATAGGAGTCTCGAGCCTACATACCAACACGTCTTCCTGTGGCAACTCCTAAAGATGGAGGCTCACTGTTGTTTAATTTTCGTTGTGCTTGTTTATGATGAACATTTGTGTTTGAGCTAGCCCAGATGGCTATGCAACCTTGTAAGGTTTCAAGACTTGTTAGTCTGGATCATCGTTGTAATAATTAACACTATTTGCTATAATTTCTATATTTTGTTCTATGGTGCTATCAGTGATCCAGGGAATAGCACATACAAGTTGTGCTACCTTTATTAAAAGGTAGGACGCTACAAAATGGTATCAGAGCCTAGTGTTGCCTATAGGATCGAGAACCTAGGATTGGAGAACCATAGGACTAAACTTTACTTAAAATAGTTTATGAAAAGTTTTTCTTTTATCCATGTCTAACTTATCCTATTCATTTCATACTTGTATATCTCTTACCTTGTTCTAACCTTGTCCCTTTCTTTTCAAAAATTTAGATGGACCCGTACGATCACCAAGTGGTTGCTGGACTTGGAGGTAACCATTTTAGCAAGACCCTGCTGGAACTTTCTGACTTCGTTGGAATTCCACCACCAGAGTTTCGAGACAGGAGAGTGTACAAGGAGTACGGCCTAGAGAAGTGGGAGATTCAAACCATCATCCGAGGTCATACAGAGGATCCAGAAGACCCAACTATGGATTTCACCAATGCATATATGGATTGGAGCCACTCAGTGGAAATAGCCATGCAGGGGGCTATGGCGCGCATCTGCCACAAGTACCACCACCATTTCTCCTCGACTACACCTTACTACCTCTTCGATGAACGTAATGAGGAAGGTAGCGCCATGGACCAGAGGAGCATGGAGTCCCACTCTATTCCTCGGACTTACATGACCGAGAGAGAGTACATCACCGTTAACACGGAGAACATGCTGAAGAAACCGATCTTATTAATGGATAAGGTCAGAGAAGCGATGGATATCACTAGCCAAAGGATCATAATAGCTGAGTCGTGTTTGCTAGTGTTGGACAGCAAGAGGACCGAGCTGAGTAATGAAAATAAAGCCCTGAAGAAGAAGCTAGCTGAATATGAAGCAAAAGCCCAAGCGGAGGAAGACCCCGAAGAACTTACCCTCTACAACACTGATGGTGAAGAAATCACCATAGATGAGTGGTAAGCAATGGCAGTCAAGAAGGCGAAGGAAGCTAGAGAGGCTAGGCTGGAAGCAAAGCACCGCAAGACACATCCACTTTCATGCCTCACCAAGGAAAAGAGACATTAGAATTCCACCATCATCTAATCTAAACTAATAATACGGCTTGAGGACGCGATGGTCATAAAACCGTGGTAGGTTAAAAAAAAACACCGGTTTATTTTCGTACGTCAAAAAAACCAGCGGTCCACTTTGGTACCTCAAAAAAATCGGCCGCCCACAAAGAGAAACAGCAACAGATAACCTGGCGATGCAAAAAGAGATCCCCTCTCCGCTCGCCGGCTGCAAATCCACGCTGGGTGAGAAAGGGATGGACAGAGGGAGGATCCCCGCTACCGGTCCCCAAGAGCAGCGCCAGCCCTAAACCTCCTCGGTCGCCGGAGTAACGAGCACACCCGCGACCGGAGATGGCCTCCTTCCTCCGCCACCGAAGTCCATTGGTGCTCCACCGCCACCCAAAATCTCTCTCGTTTCCGATCCAGTGGCTATCCCCTACCGGTGTGCCGGTTTTTCACCTCAATTTTTTCCCGCCGCCGCCTTGCATATCCACGCCGGGGTGAGAGAGGGATGTACAGAGGGAAGCGGGTGGGCGGTGCTGAGAGGAATCGTGGTATCCCGGTGGGGTTAATGGCCGCCGATCTGGTGAGGGGGCTGCTCCGGTGCATGTGCCCTCTCCGCCAGAGTAGCAGCGACGTGATTCCTATCGAGGTTGCCGAGCTGTAGCAGGTTTCGCAACTTCGCTGCTCCGAGTTTGATACTTTGATGGAGGGGAGGGAGAGATGGAGAGAGGGCCGACTGCTGTTGATTTTGGAGGAAAAGATGTGGAGCGGAGGCCAACTGCCGAGAGTTTGAGCAGGAGGAGAAATCGAGATAACTGAGAGAGAACAAGGAGAGATCGATTGAGTTGTGTCCATGTGCCTGCTGCTAATTGCCGCTGCTGCGCGTGTGTGTGCTAGCAACGGAGCCGACAGTGGTCTTTGCAGATGTCAAGGCTTGCATAATAGGAGAGGCTACGAGTGCGACTGAATCTTTTTCCAGAGGCAAAAGCCTCTTCCAAGGGCTACCAACAAATCTCCTCGGCAAGGCTGCTAAAGATGAAAGCCAACGATGCCCTAGCTTAAACGAGCAGAGCTAGCCCCAATCTTACCGCGTTGGCGCTGCCTCGGCCCTCTCGGTCTACAAGCGGCGCGCCGACGTGCTAGCTGCTCTCTCTGGCCGCGATGCCGCTTCTCTCTTTTTTCAGATATTGCTACATGTTGCCATATGACTGACAGTACTGATTTCAGTGGCTAACTCATTTAGCGCCCCCTAAATCAGACTGCTTCACAAATTGGTAGTCGAGAAGAAAAACTGACTCAATGTATTATGTCTGCCTTGCTGCTCCAGCCTTTCCGTGATGAGAACTCTCCAAGAACTATAACAGAAAACCTATATGACCTGACAGACTTTTGTACATGCTAAGTTGATCCAATCTGGTATGGTTGTTGATACTAATCTTCCACCATTTGGTATGGGCCATTTGACTTATACTATTTTAACTGTGCAAGCATTCTTTGTATACTTGCCATGAGCCGCTTATGATGCATATAGCCATGCAGGTTCTTAAATTCCAAACCTGGATATGGTCTTCCTATATTTCGCGCCAACAATTTCACAACTCCTGCACAAAGTATTGTTGTCTTGTAAGTGCCAGAATATGTGCACCATTCAAGAAAATAATTTATGTGTTTTTCCACATTCGGTGTACTTACAAAGATAAATACTCCCTCCATCCATAAAATGATATCGTAAGTTTGTCTACATTTGGATATATCTTAACACTGTTTAGTATATAGATACATTTAAATTTAACTAAACTTGCGACATCCTTTTAGAGACTGAGGGAGTACTACACTAGAGGAATATGATTCCTCTTGTACAGAAGTATAGTGAGGTACTTAATTCTTATCCTTCGCCTAAATGTAATCGTTCTGTTTTGTAGTTCTGCTTCAACTCTATTTGCAAAAGAACATAAGAGTGATAGGCCGTGGTCAAACGATAGGAGAAAGGATAATGATAGCACGTGTCTGGTGCAGAACTTCATCAATTTTAGTGTAAATAAATATTATCTGCTTTTGGAAAATAGCATTGCAAGAGATTGGTAGTCAGCCGAACTCGCCACATCCTTGACCCCGCTAGCGCTGGATATCGGCCATGCGCTTCAATCTTATAGTAGTGTCTTGCTGATCTCTTCACATGATATGCTCTGTTCTCAATAATCACATCCCATCTGCCACCACCCATGTCACTAACCAAACTATAAAATAAATGTCTGCTAGGAGCATGCTAACGAGGGTTGTGAACGGTATGATTGCATTCATCACCTCATATGTTGATCACATAGTGGGACTTTTGAAAGTCTAAAATAGATTTCAAAAACGTAAGAGTAGCTTGTAGTGGTGGCATGTCATACCGTTTTCATAGGTTTGCCCACGTCACTAAAAAGGTACAATGAAAATAAAGTTGGAGAGAATTGATAATTATGTTGTACGAATGGAAACAACATACCGTCTTGTTTGATGTATATTTTTAAAATTTAGGAAAATTATTTTAGTGTGTTGTTGTATTTTTTTAATTCCGTAGCAGCGCACGGGTATTGTGCTAGTCTACTAATAATACGGCTTGAGGTCGTGATGGTAATACGTTTTGGTACGTCCAGCTTTACGCTTTCGTACGTCTGCCGTCCGTCGCGTTGTGGTCTTCGTGGTTATGGTGCAGATTCGTGATCTCTCGGACGCCGGGCCCACTCAATCAATTTGGCCTGCAACTGATTAGGGTTATGGCGCAGATTCATGATCTCTCGGACGCCGGGCCCACTCAATCAATTTGGCCTGCAACTGATTAGAACTCTAGCTCGCCGGCCACCGGTTTGTAATTCTACTTCGACACGTCATTGCGTCTTGTATAAGTAGCCGAGGTGATCGACAAGAGAAAATCGGGTCCCCCGGAGACGAGGGCACGGTAGTCGGTGGAGGCTTAGGGCGCCGGCGCAGAGGCTGCGGTGGCCGAGGGCGCCGACGCGGAGGCTGTGGAAGCCGAGTTCGAAGGGTTGCCGGAGGCTGCGGGTCGATGGAAGCGCAAGGAGCCACCGGCGCCCAGGGAGGTGAAGCATGACTTCCTCGCGCTTCAGAATCGGCGAGGGCGAGGGCGAGGGCGAATGTTGACCATGCATCTTCTTGGTTTCCGACACTGCAGACGGCGGAGGCTGAGGGTGCCCCGCATGTGCTGATATGCGTCGAGCGGCATTGGGCGCGCGTCCTGGCGTTTCGCAGCATGCTTGTCGGCATGGCCACAGCGGAGCTCTGATCTTCCTGGCGTTGTACGGCGTGCGCGTCGGCATGTCCACGGAGGAGCTCGTGGCTGCGCGTCGGCATGGCCACGGCGGAGCGTGTCTCCTGGCCCTGCGCGGCGTGCGCGTCATCATGGCCACGGCTGAGCGGACGTCCTGGCGCTGCTCGGCGTGTGCGTCGTCATGGCCACGGCTGGGCGCATGTCCCGGCGCTGCGCGGCGTGCGGGTCATGATGGCCACGACGGAGCGCGTCTCCTAGCGCTGCGTGGGGTGCTCGTCTTCATGCCACGGCTGGGCGCGTGTGCTGATGCTCCGCGGTGTGCGTGTCGTCATGGCCTCGGTGAATCGCGTCCCCTGTCGCTGCGTGCGCGTCGTCATGTCCACAGTGTAGCAAGCGTCCTAGCGCTGCGTGGCGTGCGAGTCGGCGGGGGCGCTGGAGCTGCTATATACACATACAGCGCGTGCCCCACCGTCCGATTGTACAGCGCGCCAAGCGGGTTGGCAGTGAAGCCAAACTGCACAGAGTACACCACGGCTGACTGCGGTATAGCCCTTCCTCTACGCATGAATCCGGTGCCAAACCGCGGACACCGTCTAACCAGCCCGGACCAACCCGTGGTGTCTCCTCCTATCTTAACAGTTTAAACCAACCCAGCCCAGATGAAACTGACAGAAACGGCTTGGGTTGAGAAACCAGTGGAAACTGCTCTAAACCGGGAATGCCCAGGTTTAGCCGTTCTTAGTCTACCGTCGGAGACTGTTTTGTGGGAAGTTCAGATGCTAGAGTCAACATGGCAGGCAGCCAACTCAGGGCGACGGTCGCTAGCCAAGCTAAAGGTTCGTTCAACTTGGAGATTATAGACCAGCACAGAAGGAAAATCTCAGCAAGTTCGAGAAATTAATAAGCGAGCGGCAAGCAGCGGACTAGAGTTCGAGCGTGCTCCCTCTGCTGCTAGCTTGTGGATGCTCGTGTCGTGTGTCAGGCCAGCTCGAGCAAACGGCTGGTAGCCTGCGCGCCCATGGTGGAGAGCACAGGTCGTAGCAGCAGCACGGGAGTACAATCATTATTACACAATCCCCACGTACACATCAAAAAAAATCCCGACCCGCACCAAGGGCCATGGCATGGCCCGTCGATCCCAGTGCGATGCGCCCTCCTGCTACATCCCTGGTGCCGTTCGGATCCTCCCGATACCCGAATTACCGCACCCTGCTCTGCAGCCCAAATACTCTACGCGCCATGCCTCCAAGGTTAGAGCCCTAGCCCCTGGTGGATGCAGCCGGAGCCTACCTAGCAGGAGTCGAAATCGGGCAGAGCTTGGCAGAGCATGACAGCGGAGAGGTCATGCCATGGAGCGACTGGTGGAGCTTGGAGCATGGGATTTGAAGATAAGGCTGGCGAGCAGAACAAGGCGGCTGGATGCGGTGGCTGGTAGCACCGGGCAACATAGGTGCAACCTGAATTTGTATGGAGCCTCAGTTTGGTGATCGCTGCACTCACTCGGGGAAGAAGGCGGTGGATGCGGGTGATCACGAGGACCATGAGGCCACGCATGTACATGTCCATCCAGAACGAAACGACAAAACTACAGTTGCAGGTGCCGTGCAACTGTCTCAGCTGTACAAGACTGTACATGTGTACACAAGTGAATTTGTACGGAGTCTTAGGTCACCAGAGATAGTTAGAATATAATTAAATAAATACATATTCAAATTTAAAAGGCTAAAATAGTACTCCATTCATTCCAAAATTAATGTCGCATATTTGTCTAAATTTGTATATGTCTAAACTTAACTTAATTTAATTTATATATATCTAAATGTAGACAAATCCATGACATCTTTTTTAGGAGAAAGGGAGTAGCTATTTTTGGTAAGTGAAGTGTGAAATAGTAGACCAAACAGAAAATACGATGAACACGAAAGGGAAAAGTGATGCTAGGATTGAGCGGGCCGATCAATTTTAAGACAAAATTTGGGTTGCGTCCACATTTTTTGTCCTAAAACTTTGGGCGCTAAGGAGGCCCTTTATAGGGTTAAAAGGGGTCCAATTTGAAATAGTTAGTGATCATATGAGAAAAAAAGAGTGGCGCCATGAGTCAAACATCGTAGTGCCACGAAGACTAACAAGGTTTTGGTCCCTAAACAGCTTTGCGCTATGCTCTCACGCCATGGGGATCACTGGCTTTGTGGGACCCACTATCGGTGAGGTTTGAGGAAGGAAAGGGTTTGGAAGCCATAGAGACTTAGAGAAAGAGCTTTGCTTAACCAAGGTGCATTTTAAAGGCCTGCTTCGAATGAAGGATGGATAAAATATTTAACGAAAATTAGCCCGTAGCAACGCACGGGCAAATATGCTAGTTTGTAATAAATTGAGTACTCATTTGTATTGTCTTACCCATGTTGGTATGGTAGTACCATCTACCTTAGTCGTGTTTCCAAATCATGAATGTTTAAAAAACTTATCAATGAAATCATCTTTGAAGAATTATTTGGTTTATGCTTGTTTGTTGTATGGCTTGATGAAATGTGCATGGGTAGGAATTTTCTCCCTTAGTTCTATCTATCTGATTTCTCACCCATGCTAAAACTATCTCAGATGCCGCCTCGCTGTGATCCCAACAACAACAACAACAGCGATGTCATTCAACAGTTAGCCACAACACAAGCACAACTCATGCAAATGATGACACAGTTCATCTAGGCCAACGCCAATAACAATGACAACAACAACCCGCCACTACCTCCACCGCCACCACCACCTCAGGTTGATAGACTAGCGCGTTTTTTGAGGCTTAGGCCCAACAAGTTCTCATCTGCCACTGACCCAATAGTTGCTGATGACTGGCTGCGCTCAGTTAACAAGGAGCTGGTCACTTGCGAGTGTATCGATGCTGAAAAGGTCAGATTCACTGCTCATCTGCTAGAAGGGCCTGCAGCAATGTGGTGGGAAACCTACCAAGTCACTCACCCTGTGGCAGGCCTGAACTGGGATACCTTCTGAGAAGGTTTCCGTAATGCCCACATCTCCACGGGCATTATGAATCTGAAGAAGGATGAGTTCTGCACTCTTAGGCAAGGCGGAAGGATGCTGAAAGAGTACATGGACGACTTCTGCTCCTTGTCAAGGTATGCTCCAGAGGATATTGACACTGACGCCAAGATGAAGGACAAATTCCTTAGTGGTCTTAAGGGTAAACTGAAGATATCTCTATCAGTGCCCTATGCTCCTAGTTACCAGGCTCTGCTTGATCAAGCTGTCACCTTGGACAACAACATTAGAAAGGAAGAAAAACGCAAACGGAAGTTCAATGGAGGCAAGAACCACACTGAACCCTTCCACAAGAGGCACCACACCTCTGAGAGTGGTGGGAATGGAAACTCTCACAGGCACGGAGGCCACTTCAAAAAGGGCAATGGTGGCAACTTCAATGGCCACATGCACAATGGAGGATTCAAGGGAAACAACTCCAATGGCCATAACAATAATGGTCACCACAATGGGGGAAACAGACATCGCCTTTTCAACTCAGATGCCACGAAGGATCTCTCCAATGTCACATGCTTCAAGTGCAAGAAGACTGGGCACTACTCCACAAGCTGCCCAGAGAACAAGATAGATGACGCAACCAAGCCCAATCCATTCCAGAAGGGATAGGTCAACCACCTCAATGTGGAGGAGGTGATGAATGAACCTAATGCCGTGATGGGTATGTTTCCACTGAACTCATTTACAACATTGGTTTTATTTGATACCGGAGCATCTCATTCATTCATATCAAGAGCATTTGTGAACAAGCATACATTCCCCACAAAAACCATAGGAAAGACAATAAAAGTTAGTCCCCCGGGTGGTGAAATGTTAGTCAATGCTGGATGCCGTGACTTGATTTTAGAAATTGGTTAATACAAATTTCCATCTCATTTGGTAGTATTGGATTCCCAAGGATTAGATGTTATCTTGGGTATGGATTGGATGACCATCTATGGAGGAGTCATAGATTGTGTCAATAGGTCAATCACTCTTACCACCCCAGAGGGAAGAAGAATTAGATACAAATCCAATTTGGATTTCAATGATATTAGGCTCAATCATCTTAAGGGGGTTAGCCTAGAAGAAGTGGCGGTAGTAAAGGAGTATCTCGATGTATTTCCGGATGAGCTACCTGGGATGCCACCGGACAGGGATATTGAATTCCTCATAGAACTGCTGCCAGGCACTGGCCCAATAGCAAAGAGACCTTACCCAATGTCCATAGATGAACTGAAGGAACTTAAGAAACAATTGGGAGAACAGTTAAAGAAAGGTTTCATTAGAGAGAGTTCGTCCTTGTGGGGAGCACCAGTTCTGTTTGTAGAGAAGAAGGACCCGAGTCAGCGGTTGGTTATGGATTATCGTTCACTAAATGAAGTGACCATCAAAAACAAATATCCATTACCAAGGATAAATGACTTGTTTGACCAATTGGAGGGAGCTAGTGTATTTTCCAAGATTGATCTCAGATCTGGATACTTTCAGCTCAAGATTAGGGAGCATGATATTCCCAAGACAACCCTTGTTACTAGGTATGGTTCATATGAGTACACGGTGATGCCGTTTGGTTTAACCAATGCACTGTCGTATTTCATGAATATGATGAATAAGGTGTTCATGGAATTCTTTGATGAGTTTGTCATAGTCTTCATTGACGACATACTAATCTATTCCAAGAGCAACGAAGAACATGAAAAACACCTTCGTCTGATAATGGATAAGCTTCGAGAGCACAAACTGTATGCCAAGTTTAGTAAGTGTGAATTCTGGCTTAATGAAGTAGGATTTCTTGGACACATCGCATCCAAGGACAAAATTGTAGTTGACCCTTCTAAGGTAGCCGCTGTGACAGAATGGGAACCACCTAAGAATGTGGGAGAGATTCGCAGTTTCTTAGGATTGGTTGGATTCTATCGGAGATTCATTGAGAACTTCTCCAAGATTGCCAAAACTATGACGGAACTACTGAACAAAAGAAAAGAAGTTTGTGTGGACTGAGGTCTGCGAAAGTAGCTTTCAAGAGCTAAAGAAGAGGCTAGTATCCGCCCCTGTGTTGTGTTTGCCCGACCTAGAGAAAGAATTCCAAGTTTACTGTGACGCATCTCGTCAAGTTTTGGGAAGTGTGTTGATGCAAGGTGGCAGAGTGGCCGCTTATGCTTCTAGGCAACTCAGGAAACATGAAACAAACCCTACCCATGACCTTGAGTTAGCATCTGTAGTACATTCCTTGAAGACATGGAGACATTATCTTATGGGAAAGCGATGTGAGGTGTTCACCGACCACAAGAGTTTGAAATACATCTTTACCCAGAAGGATCTGAACATGAGGCAAAGAAGATGGTTGGAACTTATCAAGGACTACGATCTGAGTTTGCAATACCACCCTGGTAAAGCAAACATAGTAGCCGATGCTCTGAGCCGTAAAGTCTATGTAAACTATCTATCAACAAAAGAGTTACCAAAAGACCTGTGCAAAGGTTTGAAGGACCTCAGTTTGCAAGTAGTACCAGAAGGATATGTGTCCTCACTAGTAGTACAACCTACACTGATGGACATAATATGAGAAGTTCGAAAAGGAGACCAATAGTTAGTGAAAATTAGAGATGCATTGAAGGAAGGTAAAGCAAATGGCTTTTGTGAAGATGAACAAGGAACCATCTGGTTCGAGAAACGGATCTGTGTAGCCAATGATCCCAATCTTCGGAAGATGATTTTCGAAGAAGTCCATGAGACATCGTATTCCATCCATCCTGGTAATACCAAGATGTACATGGATGTGAAGGAGAGGTTCTGGTGGAACAATATGAAGCGAGACATTGCTGAATACATAGCCAAATGTGATGTATGCAGCAGAGTAAAAACCGAACACCAAAAGCCTGCATGACTCCTTCAACCATTGAAAGTGCCAGATTGGAAGTGGGATCAGATTGGTATGGACTTCATCATAGGTTTACCCAGGTCAAAATCCAGGTACGATTCAATCTGGGTAGTAGTAGATCGTCTGACCAAGGTAGCCCACTTTATACCCATAAAGACCACCTATAGAAGTGCAAAGTTGGCGGGTATTTACATGAAGATAATTGTATGCCTTCATGGAGTTCCAACGAGTATAGTGTCTGATAGGGGAACCCAGTTTACCTCACATTTTTTGGAAGCAACTTCATGAGACCTTAGGAACGAGACTGGAATTCAGCACAACATTCCACCCGCAAACTGATGGTCAAACTGAGAGAGTAAATTAGGTCCTCAAGGATATGTTGAGAGCATGTGCCTTGGACTATGGATCTAGCTAGGAGGATAACCTACCCTACGCAGAGTTCTCTTACAACAACAGTTATGAAGCCAGTATTGAAATGACTCCCTTCGAAGCTTTGTATAAGAAGAAGTGTACTACACCATTGTTATGGGGTGGTGTAGGAGAACATAGTTTCTTCGGGCCTCATATTATCCAAGAAGCGGAAGAGAAGGTTAGACTGATCAAGGACAGATTGAAGATAGCCCAGTCTAGACAGAAAAGCTATGCAGACAATAAGCATGGAGAGGTCACCTATGAAGCAGGAGATAGAGCCTATCTCAGAGTGTCACCTCTCCGAGGAGTCAAGAGATTTGGAATCAAAGGGAAACTAGCACCGAGATTCATAGGCCCATTTAAGGTTTTGTCTTGTAAAGGAGAAGTGGCCTATGAATTGGAATTACCAGAGATTCTTTCAGCCGTACACAATGTGTTCCATGTTAGTCAATTAAAGAAGTGCCACCCTGATATGTCAGAAACACCACTAAATGAAACTGTACCTCTCGAAGAAGTACAATTGGAGAGTGATCTGACTTACGGGGAGAAGCCAATCAAGATATTAGAGACCACAGAAAGAACTACTCATACCAAAACCATCAAGTTATGCAAACTGTAGTGGAGTCACCACACTGAGGAAGAAGCCACTTGGGAGCATGAAGAAAACCTTCGGGAGGATCACCCTCACCTATTTGCTAGTCTTTCCGAAGCTTGAGGGCGAGCTTCATCTTAAGGGGGTTAGTCTGTAACATCCCTAAAATGTAAAAATTTAAAATTCATGCATAGCATTCATATCATATGCATAGTATTGCATTTAGACACAAAATTCAGCAAGATTTCAAAAAAATATCTTTATGTGGTCAAAACTCACTTTTTAGGTTCCAATTGGACAGCGAGTATTTTTTGAAAACCTTGGTTCCAATTTGAATTCAAAATAGAATTCAAATATTTTGGTTTCAAAAGAAAAAGAAGAGAAAACAAAGAAAATAGAAAAGGGCCTCAGGGAGCCAAACCAGCCCAGCCACCGAAGCGGCTCATGGCCCAGCAAGACTTTCCCCCTGAACCATTACCCTCCCCCTCTCTTTCTCTCTCTGGCGCGTGGGCCCCACTTGCCAGGGTGACCTCTTCTTCCTCCTCTGGCCAAGATCACCACGCGCATAAACGCGCCATTCCTCCTCCTTCAATCGCATTGATGCGCGGCCGTTTCTTGCTCGCCCCGTGTGCTATAAGAAGGCTCCCCTCCTCTGCATTTCCCCTAGAAAATCGCTCAGTAACGCCACCAAGCAGCTCACAGCAGAGCATGCAACGCCGCAGACTCCAATGAGTTTCGACGGCGATTGCGGTGAGCTCCGATGACCCCGAGCCCTCTCTTTGGTCCTACCCTCCCTAACTTTTCTCTGCGCACCACACTGACATGTTTTCCTGCTGGAATACATCCTGGTTCAAGTAGAGCATCTACAACCCAAAGTCACTGTCCGCTGGAGCATCGTCGGTGAGCGATTCCTGCCACCTCTTCTTCCTCTTCCTCTGCAACCTCGCCAGCAAGTTCGCCTCGCCATGCAGAACACACAGGTAATTTTTCCGCCCCTTGAGACCCCCAGTAGTGCTCAGAACTCTCGATGCCGCGAGCTCCCAGGCTGGCGAGATCTAGACGTCGGCGGCGAGCTCCCCGGCTGGCCAAAACCCTAGTGCCTCAGATCCGTTGGTCTAGATCTGAGGGCCCCGATAGATCCACTTACCAAATCTGTACGGGTGGATCTGAGCCGCTCAGATCAAGTTAAATATAACGGCCCATAAACTGAATCCGCCGAAAACTGTATCAGTCAATCAAAATATCCCATATGGCAGCCCCTGGTTTAAACCCGATTCAGATTTAGTTTTAAAAGTCAGATTTGGTTAAAAACTTCAGAAATTCATATCTTTCGAACCAGTGATCCAAAAATTACAAACTTTATATCCTTGGAAATCTTATGAAATATAGAAGCCATTGGTAGGGTCAAATCACCATGTTCTAGTATAAAAATATGGGATGATTATCAAATTGAATTAAACCTTTATTTAGAGTAATTAATTCATATCTTTTGTTTTACAAGTCCAAAAATTATATTTTTGTAGCCTCTAGTTTCCTATGGACTTGTAGATCATTATAGAACGAGAAGTTTTCAAACTTGTATTGTGCACAAACTTGGTGCACTCAAATCTTTGCAAACCACTAATTTGGGAAAAAATAAAAATCTAAAATGGCTTCAAAATTGATTTCACTTGCATTAATTTTTGTTTTACTAAAATGTACCATCTGAGCATACATTATACAACATTTTTTCCCCAACATAAGTTGGGTGAAATTAAAAAGTCATTTGCATACATGCATACATGTCTATGATTGCCACATGCCAAGCTATCAGCTTATTGCTTGTATCCTTGTCTTGCTTAGATTGTGAAGAAGAAGTGAGCTACCCTTGTGAGTGCTGGGAGTGTGCTGGTTGTTGCCAAGGCAAGTGACACACATGTCTTTCCACCTAATTCTAGGATGTGGGAGTTCAACTTGTGAGCAAGACATGAGGTGGTAGCAGAATTATAGGTGGGAACGGGTCTTGCTAGTATGGTTGCTCTCTCCTTCTGAAATGTCTTGTCTCATTCTATATGGGTAGAATGAGTCTTAATGTGAAAGTGCACAACCCCTGCAGGGTGTCAAACTAATCGATTAGCCGTGTCCCCGGCTATGTACAATTTTGAGTCTCTAGACATGGAATGTACGGAAGAATCTCATCACCATTTCGGAATGATTAAAATTTTGACTAGAAAACCCTAGGTAGGAGCTCAGGGCCATGCACTCCGAGGGGTGGTGGTTTCTGTTGTTCCAACTTTGTTGAGTTGCACCCAGTGCTACATAACTTACAACTATGTAGTATTTGGGGGTTATTTTGACCCTTATGAATAAAATTTTGAAAGAAATGTTTTACAAATAATTATATGACAAAATTGGCTTTATGCAAAGTTAGCCATGAGATCCACCAGCCAAATATCATGTAGTGTAGTTCGTCCACAATATCCACCAAACATGTGTCATTTGCCAGTACGTCATTGTACTGACCCCTTCAATGGGGCTGCATATTCAAATGTGCAGGTTATTCTGATGAGGAGTGATGATAGGAGTCTCGAGCCTACATACCAAGACGTCTTCCTGTGGCAACTGCTGAAGATGGAGGCTCACAGCTGTTTAATTTTTGTTGTGCTTGTTTATGATGAACATTTGTGTTTGAGCTAGCCCAGGTGGCTATGCGACCTTGTAAGGTTTAAAGACTCGTTAGTCTGGATCAGCATTGTAATAATTAACACTATTTGCTATGATTTCTATATTTTATTCTGTGGAGCTATCAGTGATCGAGGGAATAGCACATACACAGTTGTGCTACCTTTATCAAAAGGTAGGACGCTACAATGAGAGAGTGCATTAGTGAACCCATGAACCCTGATCCACTTTTTATTATAAGAAACATCTTTCTGTTCACTTTACCTCTGTTTTCATTTTCATTCATAATTAATTTCGAAAATACAAAAACATATCCTTTATTGCATTTCACAAACCAAAACACTACATCCATATCTTTACTGTTTATCATTGCATTGCATATTACTTTATTTTGCATATTCCCATCGCGCCATAAGCATATTTTCTAGCGTCCTTGCATTTGCATATTTACTTTCAGTTTTGTATACTTACACACACATTGTGTCTGACAACCACTTGGTGAGGTTGAGGACACAAAGAAAATTTATTTACTTTGCAGGTTGTTTGAAGAGGGACATGAAGAGTCCTTATACACACAGTTCCCCGAGAGTTCGATATAAACCCTCAAGTCACCTTCATGGGGAAAATTGTGCTTCCCTATGATCAACACTCTACTCTTGGAGTCTCAACCTAGCGGAAGCATTAATCATATTTTCTAGTGCCGTTGCCGGGCATTGAAGAAAAAGAAGTTCCCGCGTCAACTTTGCACCATCAAGAATATTTTCTGGCGCAGTTGCCGAGGAACTAGTAGAAGGAAGCTCACAAGAAAGTCTTCATCACCAACTTGTGCAAACGCCTAATCTTGGGGAGGTTGCACCTTCGTGAGTATCATCTTGTCCTTTTAGATTTCCAAAGTACTTTATTTTTGTTTTGTTATTGTCTTCATATTATTATCATTTTTATTTCAGTTTTGCATTTATTTTACTTTTTCGGTTTGCTTTTTATTTTTCGTTTTGCATTTTGTTTACTACTTTTCATTTTGGTTGCATTAGTTGTAGCATCATTTTACTTCCAGTTTTCATTCTAAAAACTAAAAATCCATAAAAATTAGTGTTAGTTTTAATATGTATGCTAAGCTATGGAAGCCTACTTTGAATATCTATCAATTGAGGAAGGAGGGAAAATGTGTAGATTGCTTGATGATCTTAGAAGAATGGCTATTCAGTTTTGTCATGAACATGGTGTGTCTTGTTGCTCTAGAAGAATCGTTAATCAGTGTCACTTTCAATGCAAATATAATTCTGATTCTATAATTTCTTGCTATTATAAAGATAAATATGAATGCCCTGATATAGAACAAGTTGAGAAATATATTGCTTATCTTGCAGCTCACAAGATAGAGTCTCTTATTGATAAATATGTTGCAATTAGTCATGAAGCTCGTGTAATGAAAGGACATAGTTCTATTATTGTCCAACTTTGGAAAAATGAATTTAGCGATAATGTTTATGCTCCCAAAGGTACTAATATTTTGCAGAAAAAGGAAGTATGCAAAGAGGAGATTGAAATGGATATGTTCCAACCTGAGCTTGGGGAAGAGTTGGATCTTCCAACTTCACCTCCAACATATGATAGTAACACTCAAACTCAAAACTCATTTGTTATCTATGATAACCCATGCTATGATAATTTTATGACTAAAAATCCATGCACTTCTTGTGAGGGAAATGAAACTCAAATGGTTATTTATGAGAACCCTTCCTATTATGAAATCAATGATGCACCTTTTCTTGCTAGCAACGCTACTAGTGAAATTACCGATGATAATGATAATTGTGTTTTAGATATGCTTTATGATAATGCTTTGGATGATGGCCCTATGCTTATTGATAATCCTCCATGTTTAGAAGTTGTTACTAAATTATGTGAGGATAAAGATGATATACTTACTGTTTGTAGTGGTACTCTTACTCATGAGAGTCTTACTTTGGTCTTGAATTCTCCTAATTACACTTTGGAGGAGAAATTTGCTTATGATGAGAAATACCTACATGATTTGCAATTATCTTTAGTTCCAAATCCTCGTTACAACCAGGAGGCCATGATACCACCAAAGCTTGGGGATGCATGGATCCCAAAGGTATTAGTCACTAATGGAAAAGAAACACATCATGCCATATTTAATCTAGGATCTAGTGTTTCTATTTTATCTAAAGAGTTATATGAATTGCTAGAGCTACAAAATATTGACTTGCTACTTGCTGATGACTCTAATGGTTATATGGTTGAATTTACTTCCAATGTTTGCAACTACTATGAAAGAGGAGGTGACAAGAGCTCTTATATTGCTACTAATAATTATAAGTTGCAAGGGGATGCTGTTAATATACATTAGAAGACTTCTATTCATTGTTATTTATTCATATACAAAATGCCTATGCATAGAAAGGAAGTTAGACTTTGTTGTAATTACTTTTGTGCTTTGTTTTTCTCTCTACCAGGTTTTAACTTCTCAATTATTATGATTGGTTTGAGAGAACCATGGGACCCTGGTATTATGCATGGAACACTTCCCAAGGAAGAGGTACATGCCAAAGTATAAGTTCCCTCATGAGCTTCACCCATCTTAATTATCAAGTAAGTAAGCCTACCTATATGGCTATAAAGAAAGCTCTTTACGGGAGGCAACCCGGTTGTTTTTGTTTTGATTTTATTTGTGTCCTCTTGCTGTAACAAAGACTTTGTTTTTGGTTTTGTTACTGGAGTTTATAATAAAGTGCCAAGTTTTACTCATTTTGGATTGTTAAAGTTGCCAAAAAACTTATGGAGCAGAAATTCCTGCACGAACTCTTTTCAGTAAACAAATTCTCAAAAATTCTCTGTAGCTCCGATTGAGCTCTCCTTTGAACTGAAGTTGCAAATTTTCATCCTCTCTAAGCCTGAATTGTTACAGAATTGTTCAACATGTTTAAGTTGGGTAACTAATTACGTTTTGCTGCTGCAATATTTCTGGACAGATTCTGTCCTATTTTGTTTTATGCATTCTTTGAACTTTAAAGCTAAATCTTTTTGATTGGTTTGAGTTTATGAGAAGGAATACAACATTATATACCTACTGGACACTTTTTATGCAATTTTTTTGCGAATTACATGCAGCTAGCATCATGCTTTCTATGTCTACTAATGTCACCCCACAGAAAAAGAGATGGGAGATATTTTTGTGTTGAAGGTTTTTCACAGGAATTAGAGGAGCTACACCAAGAGACATTCAAGAATGGTGAAAATCATAAGCTTGGGGATGTCAAGACCCCATTGGACTACACACTCTCGGTTTGGACACATCTACTTTTTGGTTTTCTATCAACGGAGTTTTATCGCATAAACTTGGAGCGTCTTTTAGTCTTGTTATAGTTTGCTTTTGCTTTGTTTTCTTTTTATTTGGGTGAGACCACCATGTTCATTTACTTTGAGAGAAATCGACTAGAGGTTTGGTTTGATTTGATTTGGATGCATTGAAAGATTTGGGATTGAGATATAGGAGTTGATTATTAAGATGCATATAGTTGCATGCTTCATATGCTTCGAATAAGTTTTGGTCTGCATGTAGTTTATTAGGAGCTATCTTGTATTCATTGTTTTGATGCTTAATTCTTGTTTACATTGTTTAGCATAGATTTTTTAGCTCTATGGACACTTATGCATGCATGTAGTTGGTCAAATTTCTCTCTCTTGCTAGCCCAAAAATAAAAATTCCAACAAGTCAAAAACTTGTTTTTCCAACACCTTCAAACCAAGTTATTCCAGTGAGTCCACCATATCTACCTATTAGCTTTTATGCTATTCAAGTATGTTTCTCATGTTTCATTGTTTTACTTAGTTTCTGAATGTTAAAAATGCTTATGAGTATGTTTGTTATGAGAGAAGTGGTCTAAAGGCTCCCACGAACTTGAATGCACAGTTTACTTTTCTTGCACTTGATAACACATGAACCATTATGATTAATATTATGAAGTTGTGAGCTTGACAAAGTCTGAGTTGGGAGTTGGCTCATCTATGCTATCATAGGCAACAATTTCAACATTGCACTTGTTTATATTCTAGTTGATGTCATGTTTCCTTTGGTTTTGGATGCTTATCACTTGTGAACAGAGTGAGGAAACATTGTTTATTCATGGAGTTTGTATAATCTAAATCATGCATAATTCATGGTGGAAATTTACAACATCCCATAGTGAACATTCCATGATGCATCTCATAATAAAAAGCTATACCCAATGGTAAATAAAAGAGATGTCGAGGTGTTCATTGTCTGTTTGTCTTGTCATTTTGGTATGAGAAAGCTTCCATATCATCAGGCAAGAGGTACCCCAGTTGAGAGTCTATGATACTATTATACTTACAATGACAAGAATTTGCTTTGTATCCCGAGTTAAGTAACATTAGGTGTAGGCACTTATTTGCAAGGGGCATGAGGCATTCGACTTATATTTTGTCAAGGGCACTACTCATATTTGCTTTGACTTTAACCTTTAACCACTTCAAGATGCTAATGATAGGGGCAATGGGAGCCTGAAACCAGTGAATACCATTTCTCAAACATAAGCTTAAGTTGAAACATTTGGAAACTAGATATTACTTTATTCATGTTTTACCTCTGCTTATCATCTGTTTATCTCTAGTGTCCACCTTTACATTCAATTTCAAGAAGAATACTCTATGACCATTATATGATGTCTTTACTTTGTTTTATTTCATTTTGCATACATTTGGTCCATAGTGCTTTCTTCTATGTTTTACTTTGTGAATCATTATTAGACATGCTTACATTGAAATGTTGATATCCTTTGATAATCTATCTTGCATATTGCTACTTATTTTTAGAATCAATCATTTGATTATGTGTAGCAGCAATAATCTTCTTTGATATCTTAGATAGTAGTAAAGTACAAAGCTCATGTCAGTTTTATCACCTTTATACTCGAGGACGAGTATAGGTTAAGCTTGGGGACGCTGATGCATGTAAAATACATACATGATCTTTGCACTTTACCACTTGATATTCATGCTTTTTGATGATTATTGGGAATAATTCACATGTTCCCTAATTTTATCGGATTAACTTGGGAAAACCAGAAAACCTCTTTTTCTATGTTTTTAACTTTCAGGGACCCAAACAGAGTCTAAATTACCTAAAACTTTGGGGGAACCAGTTTTTTCACGGAACAAGACTTAGGAGTGAAGGAGATGCAACAGGGGAGCCACGAGGGCCAAACGAGCATGGCCCATGTGGCCTGATTCCTTGGCCGCATGGGGCCAGCCCGTTCCCTCCTCGTTGCTCCGATGCCGTCGATCTTCGTCTCGTTGGATGCGTCTTGACCTAAAACCATCTATAAAAAGGGTCCCTCTGCGGGTCGCGAAAGGGAGCACCGTCGAAACACAGAAACACGAAACAGAAGCCTGGGAGATCAAAGATTGGAGGGGAAATTCCGGCGGGGTGCTGCCGGTGTGATCTCCATCCCCTCCAACGACTCTACCTTCATCGCCATGATGAAGGGGGAGTAGTCCACCTCTGGACTACGTGTTTGTGGCAGTAGCTATATGTATCTCTCTCTTGTTCTTCATCGTTTTAGCGCCATATGAGCTGCATAACATGATTATGGCCATCTGTGTATTACTTTTGTGTTGGATCTTTCTATGAGTAATATATGAGTTTGCAATTATTCTTTAATTTCAGTGTATGAGTAGATGCATATTATGTACCCCGTTCTTGTTTACTTGTTATGATCAAGCATGTTTATGAGAGCGTGTGTGTGGGAACGTGTGCATTAGTTGGAGTAACGGGGGGTGATTTATCTGGGGAGGATAGTCCTTGGGTGTCACTTGGGTGTTTACCTTACTTTGTTTCCTCACTAGGGATAAAGAAAATACCATGCTACAGGGTATCTCTGGCGTGACCTTGCTGAGTATCCGCGACTAGATCTAGCATGTTCTTATTTTAACTTCATGTCATTGTGCTTAATGCTATGCTCTGAGTTTAATCTTAATACCGAGGTGATTTGATTAAATTCCCATCTTGGTGGAGTATGAGAGAGATGAATAACCAAAACATCTCTATATAGGACGTGATGCCCATATGAATTCATCTGAATGGGAACTTTGTTGCAATCTTTTATGTTAATTATATGATCTTTTGTCTGCCATATCTTTTATGAGAGATTGCATTAGTGAACCCATGAACCCCGGTCCACTTTTTATTATAAGAAACACCTTTCTGTTCACTTTACCGCTGTTTTCATTTTCATTCATAATTAATTTCGAAAATACAAAAACATTTCCTTTATTGCATTTCAGAAACCAAAACACTACAACCATATCTTTTAATGTTTATCATTGCATTGCATATTACTTTAGTTTGCATATTCCCATCGCGCCATAAGCATATTTTCTGGCGTCGTTGCTTTTGCATATTTACTTACAGTTTTGTATACTTACACACACCTTGTGCCTGACAACCACTTGGTAAGGTTGAGGACACAAAGCAAATTTATTTACTTTGCAGGTTGTTTAAAGGGGGACAGGAAGAGTCCATGTACACACAGTTCCCTGAGAGTTCGATATAAACCCTCGAGTCACCTTCGTGGGGAACATTGCGCTTCCTGTGCTCAACACTCTATTCTTGGAGTCTCAACCTTGCGGAAGGCCTGAGAGATCTTCGATAACTTGATACAAATTTTGGTGGGCGATGGCACCCAAGTACTGTTCTGGCGCGACAAGTGGATCTAGGGAAGGGCTGTTGCTGACATTGCGCCGCACATTTCGCGAAGGGTTGCCACCAGATGCCGAAACTCGAGATCAGTAGCCTAAGGCCTGGTGGGGAACCGCTGGACAGTAGACATCCTAGGCGAGCTATCCCCTGAAGAGATTCTGGAATGCTTCAGTCTCTGGACAGAAATCTTAGCCACCTCTAGAGATGAAAATGTAGCTGATCAGTTCTTCTGGCCATCCCCAAGCAAAAGTTACACCGCCAAGTCCACTTATGACTGCATTGCCAATAGAGGCACCAGATTCCCTCTCAGCAATGGCATCTGGAAGAGCTGGGTGTCCCCACGGTGCAAAGATTTCATGTGGCACATGCTACATGGCAGGCTTTGGACCTCGAACAGAAGATTCAGGCACGGTTTGCAAGACCACACATCCACCATCTTCGTTTGCCTGCAAGAGGAAGACTCTGCAGATCACATTTTGCTTCAATGCATCACAGCTAGAGAGACATGGCACATTTGCAGACAGCGATTCTAGCACAACATCGAGGAGCCAAACCATCTAAGTGTTCTAAGAGACTGGTGGACGGCTGAACGTAATAAGCAGCGAGGTAGGGCTAAGAGAACTTTTGGCACCCTTGTCTGCATGATCACCTACGCTCTTTGGAAGAACAGGAATGCCTGGGTCTTCGAGGATGAGAGGCGCCAGCATGGCCCAATCCGGATCGCTGCTCTCGTGGCCAAAGAGTACAACATGATCAAGATAGCACACAGGGAGAATGTGCGAGATCAAAATGATAACGCGAGAGAGTGGTTTTTAGATCTTTTTTCTTTTGTTTTTTCTCTGATTTTCATTCACTGCCTTTGCAGCTGGTTCTGTTTGTATATAAATATTCTGCCTTCTATAAAAGGAAAGTACGCGTTCGCGTACTCTCAAAAAAAAGACACTGCTACAATTGGAAGCTAACCGCATGTGATTCAGAAGATCAGCTGCCACCGCCAAACCTTCTCTACATGCCATCGCCTCGAGCATCTCGGGATCAGCCACCCCTTCCATTACCATAGATGATTCCCCCCCAAAACACACTACCTTCTCCTCAGACAACAACTGCTGCTGCAGTAGTAGTGTTCTTTGACAGCGCCGCGTCCATGTTCACCTTCGATCATCCCGGTGGCGGATCCATTTAGCATAGGTCCAGAGCATTCCTTCGCCACAGTCTGTTTCGATACCAGCACTTCCAAATCGGCCATGAACCGCTTGATGAAAAGGTTTGTCAATAGTGGCGGCTGATAGAGCCCCTAATGAATGATCTTCCGACGCGCATGCCATAGCGCTCATAGGGTCACAACAACCCTACTGATCTCGTGCGGCAATGCCTCGACAGCCACTGCAAGCCATGCCTTTGCATTTGGCTCTTGCAAATTCTGCACATAAACCTCGATCTCTGCTGGTGCTCAAGCCCAGACGCTTCTCGCTATATGACACTCCAAAAGATAGTGCCGCCATGAACCATCGACACCGCACACAATGCATCTGCTATGTTCTGCCATATGACGATGAAGTAGCACATCACCCGTTGGTACTTGGTAGAGACGGCTTAGCAATCCTCCATTATAAAACTCTCAGTTTTGTCGGAACCTTTATTTTCCATAGACTTGTCCAGCTCTTCTCCTCCCATATACGATTTGTAGAAGCTGCACGTTCGTCTAGCCATGCTGTTCTTGTATCCCTTTGTTTCGAAGGAAAAAATAAATAAAATATATAGTATGAAAAACGCACACAGTATATATGGAAACTATGTATCTTTATTGATCATTGTATTGAATACAAAGTACATTGTATATGTTCCCATAAAAGTTTGCCTATTTTGCCTTTTGCGAATATGCTTAAGGAGATTTGACTTAGAGAGATTGCGTGTAGTCCGCTGATTTCTGGCGCTTTTGCAAAGCGGCCGGTTAATTACATATGTAGGACAAGCCTACATAAAACCTCCGATTAAGCTGCATTGATTGTCGTTGTCATTTAAATAATCATGAGAAAGAGTGCGGCTTTGTTTTGCCGAAGCACAATCACGATATGATATCGCGATGTACATAATTAAGAGTGAGTGAAAAGGTTGGCTTTTGCCTCGTCGGTGCCCAGCCATATGACCCTGACGTCATCAAATAATGTTGCTTTCGCCTCGTCGGTGCCCGACAATGGTGTGACTATCTCATCAAAATTAAAACATGTTGATGGCATAGTGATCAAGCTTCGTCATCACTTGACCATAATTTCGTCTAGCCTCGTCGGCACTAGACATGGTATGAGCATGGCATGTAGCCTCGTCGGTGCTAGACACGAGATATATATGATGAGTCTGGCCACGTCTTGTAGACGTTAGACCATAGATCTGAGCTAGACAATTGATGAAGCATGTCTTACTCGTTGAATCAACCAAGCTCCTTAACAAGGATCAAGGTCGTGCACCGCCGATATAGATGAAAAAGTCAAGCGATGGGTTTGTAGATGCTCACTTTTTATTCCGCATGGACAACATAGACGTCGCTACCATGGTTGTGATAAATCGCGTAGTTTCCACATAGCTGACTTTAATGGGGCAGTCGAGCCATGGTTGCGCTACGGATCCACACAGCCGACGTTGATGAGGCGGTCGAGCCGTGGTTGTAATACGAATCCACACGGCCGACGTTGATGAGGCGGTCGAGCCGTGGTCACAAGGTTGCACAGTTAGTCCATATAGCCGACGTCGATGTGATGGCCGAACCATGGTTGTGCCCTTCTCATAAGCGACTTTGATGAGGCAGTCGCTACCGCGATTGATTGAAAGATAGAGCAGATGTGACTCGCATACGGGTAGATTGAATCGCTCAATATATACTCTTTTCTTCGTACAAAACCAATCTCATGATCAGATCTTACAACTTATCCTCGATGGCGATGTCCGGTGAGGTGATCAACATGGCTTCGTGTGCTCGGCCGTGTGCACACGTCCTCCCGACAAGGTGCAGCTAGGACGTGGTGATTGGGTGTGTGTATAGCACAGGGCAAAGCGGTGACGAGGCCTCGCTCTTCCCGTGCGCGTGTGTATGACCTTCTCTTCGCGTGATTATTCTCTCACGGAGCAAAACCTCGGCGTCGTGCATATCTCTTCCGGCAAAGTTGCAGCGTGGTGATTGAATGTGTACGGCACAGAGGAAAGCGGCGATGAGGTCTCGCTCTGCCTCCGGACACATGTGCGTTGCCTTCTCTCCGCGTGTATGTTTGCTCACGGAGCAGAGCCTCGGCTTCGTGCGTGTATATGAGCTTTGGTGGAGCAGGACTTGGCTGGCCAGCTATTTCCTTCCGTGTGGAGCGCCGCAGCCTAGCAGCCGCGTGGGCGTGTGCATCCCACCAGGACGAGCGACCTGCTGGCCTTATATAGGCGTCGGCCAGGATCACCTCTAGATTTGTGGAAAACACATGATAACTTGAAGTTTATCTTTACCAGGAGATTATGCACATCATGTCATGCATGACGTCAGCCGTATGAAATACGGACGTACCAGCCATCGATATATCCATACATGTGTATGGCAACACGGTGTCGTTTCTGCATGGGATAGTCTCCCGTGAGGCAAAAATTTATCAAGTATTCAATTGTTACATGCATAGCTGATCGATGTGGTGTGCACAACAATTCATAGCTAGCTTTTTTCTAACGGGAAACGGGTGCAAGCACCCTACAATGTCGGCATTCATTCATCACTGGAGTTTTACAACGAGGCCCCCAAGAAATAAAGGAATATAACCGAGGCCTAGGAATTTACAGGAGAGACCCTTGACCAGAACCCAAAACGCGATCCGATCCTTCGTCTACCCCTGCCTCCCGATTGATGAAGCTACCGAGATCGGCCTGCAGCAAGGTCCCCGGGGACGTACCACTTGGAGAACAGAGTGCAGGGGGGTGCCGACGAATGGTGGCGATGCAGCAGCGGAGCAGCTTCCCTACAGCCTTTGAGCCTGGCGGCGCGACAGAGCATCGTCGATGAACCACTAGGAAGAAGCTCCTTGAAGAGGACCCGACGCCACCGGAAAACCTCCACTGCGAGCACAGCCACCCCCACGGTAGCCAGGACGAGCAGGGGAGGAGCGAAACCTTGGCGCCGAGAGGAACTGCGCTAGCCTAAAGAAGCACTGAAGAGGGCGCCGCTGCGGTCAAGCTAACCGCCCGCCTCCACGGCCGGCCAGGAAAGCAGAACCGAAAAACGAGCGCCACCCAACCTCCTACCTTTCTCGCCTCCACGGCCGGTCAAGGTAGAAGGCGAAGCAGCAGATCAGACGCTCCAGGACAAGCTCCTAGGCCATTTATAGGGGAAGTCACCGGCGGAGCGCCCCACGACCACTCCATCCACTGGAGCTTTGCAGGGAAAGCTACACCAGCAGGCAGCGGATCCCGGCCGGAGATCACACCGCATTTCCAAAGTCAGCCAAGGCGCCATGAGCTCACCACTCCGACCACCCACTCCTCCATGCTACCACAGCCGCCCGGGAGGGGAAGGTCAGAGCGGCGGCGTAGTAGTACCTGAAGGCCGGCGATGACTTATTGAGTTGGTATAGCAGGCACCACCACCTTCAGCTTCCACCGAGGAAGCTCGGAGATGGCGCAGCGGAGCTAGAGGATCCAGATCAGGCCGGATCTCCACCGACAAATGGGAAGAGACGCCCACTACACCGGCAAGAACGCCGGGAAACCTACTGCTACAGATCTTAGACTATGTCGGCACCTCTCCTCCGCCATCTCCGGCCGGCGACACCGGCGGAGAAGGCTCGGGATCGAGCCGGCAAGACCGGCGGGCTCTCTATTACTGTTCACTCAAGGGAGGGGAGAGGAGGGGGGGGGGGGGGGGATGACCGGGCCCCTTGCCGAGAGGTCCATAGCTAGCTAGCTAGCTCATTTGAGTCATACCACCTTTGGAAGATCATAACTTTGAAATAGTTTATCGAAACTGTAATATGTTTGCACCGCTGTAATTTAGATGATGAACTCTACAAAATGAGTCCAATATCATATATGTCTCTTTTTATAAATATTTGGTATATCGTGGGACCCACATGTCATAGACACAAGCTATGTTAACCCATATTTATATTACAAATTTTTGGTACAAAAATTCATCAAACAAATGCCCCTTGCCGAGTGTAGTTCTTGCGCGACGCGGCAAGGACTAGACTCGGGGGAAAATCTCATGCCACCATTTTGGATAGAAGCGGTCAACAAAGAATACCATGTTGTATAAAATTATGGCGAATGGTTCATGCCATTTTCATTAAACAGGAATGTATTCCCATTTTGCTCCATTGCGACCAAACTTGTTGCCAGTCAATGGGTATCAAAATTCCAATGCAACCAATTTGCGGTGCCAACCAATGGATATAAGAACATCACAGTGATTCTCAGTCTTGAATCGTAGTAATAAATACCCATAGGAAGTACAATTACATTGAGTATGGCGAAGTACCCATGCCACATGCCAAAGAAACAACTTGCTTTTATTCATTAGCATAGCGACCAGATGCAATATGGTATCAACCGATGGTGCAAGCATTACATTTTTTTGTTAGAAAGTTAGCTCATCAGTACAAAATCCACCAAACAAATGCCCCACACCGAGTGTAGTTCGAGTGCGAAGCAACCGGGCTATGCTCCACTTAGGGCACAAAATTCTTTTTAGCACCATGAGGAAGCATGCATTGTGCACGTATAACAACAATGCACTGACATATATACATGTATCCAGCCAACAAATGTATGGCCAGCCTATGACAACTTATGCCATCATGAAGAATTGACTGATTTAGTTCTCGAACTAGATATAGCCTAGGTCTGACCAAGATTCAAGTTGTAGCGGAAGTTCATGCCACAATGAGAACTGATAGGTGGAGATTATGACAATCTATGGTGAAAAAACCCATACCATATATGTCAAGGAAAATATGTGAAGCAAAATATTGCATCCAATAGCGCACATCCATGCTATAATTTAATACACTAATAAGGGTGAGTGCAATTACAACAGAAAATGGCGAAATACTCATGCCACATGGTAGAAAGACAACTTACTTTTATGTATTCCCATCGTGACCAAATGTGATATGGTGCCAGCCGATGGTGCAAGACTGCAAGTCTTTGGTAGGGCAATAGATTGGCTCATGCATAGAAATCATTTATCAAGTTAGATGCGACCATAAAATGATGTGTGGTGCCAGCCATCATACTTGAAGGGTTTCACAGATTGACACTGACCGCACTGGCATGCCTTCCCGCTCCCATAATTTCCCAAGTTTGGTGCGATCACAAATGTGAGCGATGCCAGCCACCAGACTTGAAGGATTTTCACAGCTTGGCACTAGCCTTACGGGCGCGCCTTGATGCTCCATAATTTGAAACATCGGGATGTCATCGACGATGTAGAGGCAACTAGGAGATTATGATGGCCCCAGTGTTGCTAGCATGATTACCGGAAGGATGATGCCCCAGCAGCGATGCATGGGTTGGGGTAGAATAGTTGTTGAACAATTGTTGGCGACAATGCTGTGCATGATAGAAGGTGTTGTTTACATGCATAAGTGGCACATAACAACTGCGTAAAAATATCAAACAAATGTATATGTCTCCTTAAGAACTCGAGAAGAATAGGAATCATGGAAAAACAAAACCAAGCAAAAAAGGAGTTTTTAATGGATTTGGGATGTTGGCTTTCCTGTGTAACACCAGCTATGGATGTGATGTCAGAAAAGGTAATCCAAGTGCTAATCATCAGGAACTGCCGAAGGACCAAGACATTTATGATGTGAGAACTTAGCTTTAGTGTGTATGTGAAAGACAATGCTTCCATGATGCTTTCAGAAGAATGAGAATTCATACTCCAGACTTCATGTGGCCGAGTAGCCCCACGACTTCATCATGCCCCCTGCGCATGCCTCAAGAACCCAAAGACATAGGAGAGTATAATTTAGGTAAAATGGTTATGGCATAATTAGCTTGGCAATTTTTTAGCCATGTTGAGGGGTGATACATGACTACTCCCCTCCTTCTTTCCAATGAGTCCCCTACTGATCATGACTTGCTTGATGGAGCCTTGCTTCTTTGATTGTTTTTGTTTCCCTCTTTTTCTATTGGAAGATTGCTTGAACATCTAGAACATTGATGGTGTTTCCTCATTTCCATTAGAGGATTTGATTGAACTTCTTGGAGAACCTTTTCTTTTTGCAATTGCTAGGGGACTCATGTTCAAAATTTGAAGAGCAGCCACATACCTATGTGGACTACATAGACCCTCATAGGCATTTTGGTTGTGGTGGAAGAATACCCCGGGGGTGGTAATAAGCTCTTTTTCCTATAGGTTACTCCAGGGCATCTTGCCTCCAGGAGCCCGAGACATGGTAGGAAACATGAGGGGTATGGGACCTCAATACACAAAAGTATCCCAAGTAATTTTCACCACTCTTTCTGAAAGCAAAACTGGGTATAGGTGTAGCTCCACTTTATGCATGGCACATGTGCCACCTTCAGACTAGCCCAAGGGTGCCAAGTCTTCAGTCACTAGCATGGCGTGTTTTAGGGAAAGCCATTTACTGTAGGACATTGACATCCATGGTTTTGTAAAAGTTCTTTTTTGTTTTAAGAAAAAAGAAAGAAAAACATGGTTGCATGCGGATATGGTCACGCGTAAGATTTATTTAGGAACCTCCCATTAATTGGTGGCATTGGTTGTTCCCCTTCTTGATTAATCAGCTGATAAGCATCATCGTCATACACTTATTCAATCATAAATGGCCCTTCCAATTTAGCCTCAAGTTTTCCTTTAGCTTTGCATTTTACAATGATGGGGCATCTAAGTACAAGAACAAGTTCTACTTTGCGTAAAAGTCAGGGTTTAACAAGTTTATCATATGCACACACCATATTTTGACAATATAGCACTAAATCTTGTAGTGCATTGAGGCGGTCTTCTTCCAAGGAATCCAGCTGCTGAAAACGTAGCTGAATTTGCTCATCTTGGGTAATCTCATCATGGATGGCCACTTAAATATGGAAGCTCCACCTCTAGAGGAAGAACGGCCTCACTCCCATAGACTATGGAGTATGGCATAGCTTGAGTGGGTGTACGGACCGTAACTTGGTGCCCAAAGGGCTTCATAGTGACGATCATGCCAGTCACGATGATGCTTGGGAACTGTCTTTTTCAAAATTTGGCCAAGGGTCTTATTAAATGCATCGATCAACCCATTGGCTTGTGAATAATACCCTGTAGAATTATTCCACTAGATTTTATACTTGGTCATGAATTTGACCATTTTGAGTGACTTAAATGCCTTCGCATTATCAAAGGTAGTGCAATGTGGGACTCCAAAGCGATAAATAATACTCTCTTCGATCGGATTTAACTGTCGGGGACTTAGTACAAACTTTATATTAAGTTAGTACAAAATCACCGACAGTTATTTCTGACCGGAGGTGGTATTACGCTCTAAAAAGTTTATAACATTGTCACTCTTTACTTCTCTTAATGGTACTACTTTGGCCCATCTAGAGAAATAGTCTGTTCCTGCAAGAATGAATTTGTGCCCCGTACAGGTTGGGGGCTCAAATGGGCCAAAGACATCTATACCCCATGCATCAAAGGGCCATGCAGGTATGGCCGGATGTAATGGAACAGGTGGTTGGTGTTTTATAACGCCATGGATTTGGCAGCTATGACATGACTGTGCTATCTTAAGGAAGTCTTCCATCATCCCCGACCAATAGTAACGATAGAGCTTGATACTATGATACATTTTGGGTCCACTTTGATGCCCACCGCACACACCATGGTGGACCTCTTGAAAAACCTGATCTGCTTCATTTCTGGATACACACCGTAGAAACATCTCTTGTCTAAAAGAACGCCGATACAAAGTTCTTGCTTTAACTACATAGGAAGGCATACATTATTGCAACCTATGCCTTTACACTATGTCATCTGGGAGTGTCCCATAATTAAAGTAATCAAGAGATGGCTTGCGCCAGTCATCGTCACCACTATTATTGGCCACAACGTGTTGTACTTCATATTCTTGAGGAATTAGCTCCAACACAGCTGGAAGGAGCCACCTTTCTTCTATTTTTACAAGAGCGGGCTCCCCTTCTGGGAGCAACAATGATGCTGCGAGCTTAGCTAAAGCATCGGCAGATGAATTCTCGCTTTGTGGAACATGCAATAATTGGATATGTTCAAACTTCTTGACGAGGATTTGGGCTGCCGTGTGATATGACACCAGTTCTAGTTTATGGACCTCGTATATGTTATTGAGCGAATGATGAGTTGGGAATCGCCATACACTAGAATATTACCCACATCCATGGAAAGTGCAAGTAGAAGGCCAAAGAGAAGAGGCTCATACTCTTCTTCATTATTGGAGCACTATTCTTTGAGAAGGGAGAAAGAGTGATGTATCGTACCTCCTTGAGGTGTTTTGAATACCAATCCCGCACCGGCTTGTCGTTTTGTTTCGCCGTCAGGATCCGTCTCTGTGCGAGAGGCTCCCTCAAAATATAGTTCCCATTGGGACTCGATGTCGACGGTAAATACTTCCTCGTCGGGTAGCTCAACGACTAGTGGGATCAGGTAAAGGATGTGCTGCAAGAAAATCAGCTAATGCTTGACCCTTTATTGCCTTTGTGGAACATAAGTAATATCATATTCCATCATCGCTAGAGCCCATTTGCTAAGGCATCCCATGAGTGCTGGTTGATTTAGCACATACTTTATGGGGTCAGCACGTGCAACAAGTTTTATTTCATGTCCTAACATGTAGTGCCACAATTTTTTCAAAGCAAAAATTAGTGTTAAACACAACTTCTCTATGGGTGAGTAATCGTGATCGGCACCTGCCATGGTACGACTCAGGTAGTAGCATGCTACTTCTTTTCCTTCATCATTATGTTGGGATAACAATGCACCTACCAAAGTGGGTTGTGCAGCAATATAAAGAATGAGGGGCCGTCCTTTGACAAGAGCAGCTAGAATATGAGGGTTTAGTAAATATCGCGTAATACTTTCAAGGGCATTTTGGCATTGCTCATCCCATACAAAGGGAATGCCCTTTCTCATTAGTCTCATGAAGGTTGGGTGCGCCCCAAGAGATTATAAATGAAGCATCATATGTGTTGGGGTTTGGTGCAATTAACAAAAAAATTACCTAGAGAACCCTGAATTGCCTAGATCTATCTATCTAGTAATGCTGTAACAATTAATTGGAGATCGATGACATACCCTTGTAGACCAATCGCGGGGATTATGCTCCCGCACAAGCATTGATGATGAAGACGACGTAGCCGACCTCAAGGTCGTGAAGATATTGATGCCGCGACACCAGTGCAACAACACCGGCAGAACGCCACGGCGCCATGATGCCAGTGCAACAATACCGGCGCAACAATGTAGTGCCGCACATGTAGTACCTCGTATTACTCGAACACGCACAGCGTATAGACGTCGTCCGGGCTCTAGTCCAGCAGAGCAACAGAAGAAGAAGTATTTGGACTAGAAATCCAGCAGCACGACGGCGTCCTGTATGTGGAGTTTCCTCTAACTCACTGGCACAGCTCCAAACGTGGGAGTGGAGCCAGGAAGAAGAGTGGAAGATGGTGGTGCATAGGGGAGAGGAGAGCTCTTCTAGGAACTCTCTTAATCCACTTGTTTCAAACTTTCCTCCAAGGGGTCCCTTTATATGGGTGGAGGGATGAGACTCATCACAACCAACTAGCAATGTGGGACTAAAGGGGAGGGGTTGGTTGGTGCACCATGGGGCAGCCATGGCCTGGCCGGCCACCCCATGGGCCCCATTTGGCCCATGCCCCAAGCCCTAGGTGCCCCCAGACACTTATCCAATAAGGGGCGGCGGCCAGGCCCTAGTGGGCTTCTCAGGTGGACTGCCTTTATTAATTAAATAAATCAATGTATTTAATATTAATTCCTTTAATTAATATCAATTACTTATTTATTCAATCCCCACCGCTCCAAAACTCCTTTCGAAACACTCCGAACAACTTTCTCAGGGAAGTCATTGGCCTTGTTGTTGCACTTGTAGCATAACACTTGGCTAATATCCTTCTGCACCATGTTCTTGCCATTGCTACGGCTATGGCCATTGTTACCTCCATGGTTATGACCATTCCCTCTTCCAGAGTTGTGGTTGTGTCCCTTGTGGCCATTATGGTGGTGGCCATTTCCTCCACGGTGTTGAGATCCATTACCATTGCGCTGATGGTGTCCATTGCCTCCATGCTTGTGATAATCAGAATTCCCATGATCATGGTGGAAGCTACGGGTCCTCTGATTTGGTCATGAGTGGTGGTTGCCGTTGAGCTTCCTCTTGCATCTCTCCACCTGCTGATGCTTCCCTTCAAGGATCCTAGGCTTGTCCATTAGCTCCTGGAAAGTAGGGCAGTAGACCACAGACAACTGAAGTGAGAGTTCATCACTCAGTCCATCCAAGAACCTCTCTCTCCTCTTGGCATCAGTGTCAACATCCTCAGGAGCATAGCGAGACAGGTTGTTGAATTCATCTATGTATTCCGCCACCGTGCGATTGGTTTGCCGCAGGTTGAGGGACTCCTTCCTCTTCAAACTCAGTATTCTAGATGAGACATGGTTGGTTTTGAATCCTTCTTCAATCATGGCCCAGGTGACAGTGTTAATGGGGTGGGTGATCTGAAAAATATCCCACCAAGAAGCAGATGGTCCTTTTGGTAAGTGAGCAACAAATCTCCACCGGATTATGATTGCTATTTCAGAAATGGCGCCTCTCCCACCCACCCACCTCTCCACCACCCTATCCGGCGCCCCCAATGGATTCTAGGGTTCTGTCACCATGGATGGTCTCCTTCGTTGGGATTTCTCTCCTGGTTTGGCTTTGGAAAAATAGGTTTGTTTTCGATTTGGATCCACGATGCATTTCTCACACTCTCCCATTGTAAAAGAATTCTTCTTGGTGGTTTCCTTTTCATCGACTTCTTTTGATCTCAATGAGGAATCAATTGACTTGGCTTTGCAATGTTGTATTGGCGGTGTCAGATCTGGTTTCAGAGTTTACGAATTGTCTGATCAGAGATTTCGTTTCTCAGTTGCATCTAACAAGGTTGGGCATTTTATTTATGGCCTAAAGGATCGTATCTGGCCTGATTTCATATGCCACTTCTCTTTGTTCCGAGGAATTCACCCCACTTTATCTGGGTTTCATCATGATCAGCCTTGGCATAATTCAGATCAGGATGTGGTTTTGACTCAACGTAGTCCCACCAAGATCAACCCTAAGTTAAGGGTTTTGCATGAAATTGCACGTAATGATCAATCAGATGCATCTGCTGCTGAGTTAGCAAAATTTGGGTTTAATCCTTTTTGGTCAAAGTTAGATCAAACTCCAAGAGGCTCTGAGGATTTGATCAAGTTTGGTAGATTTAAAGATCCAATTTCTTTGAATCATCAGAAGGAACATCATCAACGTTTTGTTGGAATTACTTTTCAATGAAAATTATGTGAATTTCTTCCAATGGAGACTCTTTTGCAAATCAAGGATTTACGGCAAGTAGGTTATTCAGATCCGAATATCATGGAATCCTTGAAAATTCCGATTGTCCCGCCGAATGATATGGTATCCTCTTTTATCATTTCTTGTTTAAAATGTGGTGACCTAGGCCACAAGGCATCGGATTGCTATCTGCCAATGAATATTTCATGTGCAAAATGCTTTGGGCTAGATCATGTTGCACGTGCGTGTGTTTTGGGCTAGCGATGCAAAGGTTGCATGCAACTTGGGCATGTTCTTTGCTCATGCACTAGCAGACCAGCAAAAAGATTTGGCGTGTTAAGGCACAGCCTAGTCCACGAGATCGGACAAGGCGTAACCAACAGAAAATCTGGAGAGTTAAGGCCAAAGCAGAGACAAATATTCTCCTAACTTCTTGAAAGCAAACTAGCCTGGCCGTTTCTTCTCCTCTGCCTATTCCCCAATCTACAGTGCAATCTCCGCCTGCCGCCATGGCTGCGTTTCTAGTCAATCCGCTCGCTTTTCTCCCTGAGGGCATGACCATTGATCATGGTCCAGCTGATCGCAACGTATGCACAGACCTTGTTGTCTTGCCCAATGCTACGCTTCACAATGACAAGGTGGTTATTGCAGAAACCAATCGGTTTATCCCAATTCATCTTCGTCAAACTTTGAGAGATGATCTGAGGGCTATGTTAGAGGAAGCTGGTCACCATATTAGTGCTTATGATGATCACCCCTTCGGGCTTGGTTACACCTTTTTGCACTCTTTGAATGCTGATACTGTTATGTAACACCCCGACCACCCCGTGGCTCGGGCATGTTACCCCTAGCAGCTCTCTAGGATCTCTAGACTAGCCCCACAGACCAACACTAGTATTTTCTGCGCACTTTTGTCCTCACTCATGCGCACCCGGGAAGGACTTCCCGGTTGGTCACCCATCCCCAAATCGCTCTGGGCCAAGCACGCTTAACCCAGAGTTCCTTTGGAGTGAGTTCCCGGAAAAGAAGTTGCAACTTGTTGATATGAGTATCCTATCAATCCTATTAAGCCCTGGCCAGGATGTCACACACTCACCCCCTTAGAAGACCGACGTCCTCATCGGTCAACCCCAGTCTAGGAACTTCCCCTATTGGATAGGTCCATGCGTCCAATGCCGACCCATGTGCCACGATGGGCCACATGTCCGCACTCCTGACCCGCACACGCCTGTGTTACTACAAGGGTCGGCTCCGATACCAAATGTAACACCCCGACCACCCCGTGGCTTGGGCATGTTACCCCTGGCAGCTCTCTAGGATCTCTAGACTAGCCCCACAGACCAACACTAGTCTTTTCTGCGCACTTTTGTCCTCACTCATGCGCACCCGGGAAGGACTTCCCGGTCAGTCACCCATACCCAAATCGCTCTGGGCCAAGCACGCTTAACCTAGAGTTCCTTTGGAGTGAGTTCCCGGAAAAGAAGTTGCAACTTGTTGATATGAGTATCCTATCAATCCTATTAAGCCCTGGCCAGGATGTCACATGTTATTGGTCAGACTTTTGAGGTAGATGAGATTACCACTGTGACCTTTGTCAGACACAATGAAGCCAAGAATATGAGAATTACCTCCTTTGGGCAGCCAATTTGGTTTCTGTTGCTTGGTTTCCCTCTTGATTATCAGACAATGTCATACATTAGCAGTGCTGTTGAAGACTTTGGTCTATTAGTGGTTTGGGATAATCCAAGGGGAAATAACAAGTTTGTGCTTGTGAAAGTTCAAATTGGGCATCCTTAGTTTGTTCCTAAGTCCATTGTTATGCATGAGCTTGGTGGGTCTCATTTCAGTTGGATAGTCCCTGTTATCATGCTGAGAAGCTCAGATTGGAATGCCCATGTACATGACATTCCCCCTCCACCAAAACACCCTCTCACTGATGACCCTCACCCTTTGTTTGGTGAAGATTACACTGCTGAATAGTTATTTCAGCAGCAGCTTGCCATATGGCTTCAGCAAAATTAGCAACAAGGTGGACATCAACAAGGTGGACAACAACAAGGGGGAAAGTATGGGCACAATGTTCAGCACAATGCTCAGCATATTATTCAGCTTCAGCCACCTGCTCATATTGGTTTTCAGCAACCATTATTCCACCCTGCTCCTCAGGCACCTCCTACACAAATGGTTGGGGAGATTACCCCTCCAAATCTCAATCCTCTCACTATGGTCCAAGGAGTTCCTTTTCATGCTGGTTTTCATCCATCTAATGCAGCTCTCCCTGATAGTCCTATGCAAGCCTACAATGATAATGTTTTTGACAATGATTCAGATGTTATGGTGCAGCCAGTCCAGATGAATGACTCTTTCTTTGAAGCCAATGCTTATATGTTAGCCATGTTTTCTTTGGTCAAATCTGCTCTCTCCTATTGCCTGAAGCCAAACTTAGCCTGGGACAATGCTTTTTTCTTTGATACTCCCATTCAGTTTGATGCTTCTGATATGTTTGAACTATTTGGGGAGAAAATGATTTTCTATCAAAGTAAGAAAAGAGTTGGCACTTCTCCCATCCCTATAGCTAAGGTATCTATTGATGAGGCCAGTGATTTTACTGTATCCCAGATTATGGCAGTTGGACAGACGAGAAAGAAGACAATTCTGCCATCTCCCATTTGTATACAATGGTTTCAAGCCCAAGAATTTCTCTGATTCAAGAGCTAGCGAGTCTAAGGTCAAACCTAGAAGAACTTCTTCTGCCATAACCTTGGTGTCTTCTTCTGATGATATTTCTGCTGTTCCTCTACTCATTGACAATGGAGTCACTGTTCCAGACTATACTCCTATCCCCGTGCTTCATGCCATTGGAGTGAATCTATGTGGTGTCCCACCTGAAGAAATTTCTCCCCAGAAGCTTATGAAGATAGTTCCAGAGGAGGACGAAGAGGAGGAAGACTGAGTCCTTTTCTTCTTTTATTTATATATATACTATAATGGATCTTTTGAAGAAGTGGATTGTACTTTGTTGGAAAATTAGGGGCCTAAATGCAAAATCTAAGCAACTAGCTCTCATGAATGCTATTAATATTAGTGGATGCTCTGTGGTATGTTTGCAAGAGACAAAAAAATATCATTTTGACATGGCCTTTATGAAGTTATGATGTCCCAAAAGATTTGATGATGTTGTTTATATCCCTTCTGATGCTGCTTCTGGTGGATTGATTATTATCTGGGATAGCTCAGTTTTCTCCGGTATGATTATGCATTGTGAGAAATTTGCAGTTTCGGTTCACTTTACCTCCACTCACTCCTCACAGTCTTGGACACTTGTGAATGTTTATGGCCTGTGTACTGGTGATTTAAGAGAAGCTTTTGTTAAATGGTTGTTTGATCTGAATATACCCACAGATGAAGACTGACTGCTGTTAAGAGACTTTAATTTTATTAGATCTCCAACAAATAGAAATAAACCTGGGAGTAATGTCAATGATATGTTGATCTTTAATGATTTCATTAGAAGGCAGAACTTGACTGAGCTACAAATCAAAGGAAGGCGATTTATCTGGAGTAATATGCAGGAAAACTCTCTTCTTGAACAATTAGATTGGTTGTTCACATCTTTTCATTGGACTTCTGCATACCCTTCCACTCTGGTCACTCCTCAAGGGAAGCCCACCTCTAATCACGCTCCTTGTGTTATCACTATCCAGACTGCTATCCCTGGTAGTAAAGTTTTCAGATTTGCAAATTTCTGGGTGGCTCATTCAGGGTTTTTCACTACTGTTTCCTCCAGCTGGGCAAATCCAACTCATAAACCAAATAGTGTGTAGTGACCTCACCTTTTAAAGATGACAATCCCTGTGCTCTTCAGTGCTAGTCCCTGGATCAAACGCTAGCACACACAGTTTAAGATGTATTATCAAGAAACCAAGGTCATTTTATTACATCGCATGATCCAGCAATTACATATAGAAACTTTACAATACTCATAGCATAAAGCTTTCAAAGTTTACAACGAAATCAAAAATAGCATGGAGTTCGTCTTCTTCATGTGCCAGAGGTGAACATGCTGCGGATAGACTCGTAACCCTATCGTACCTTTCTTAACGTCAAAACTTGCAACATGAAACGTTGCATCCACAAAGGGTCAATACATTTGAATTGTATTGTCAAGATGTCACTTTTTGGTGGACACAAAAGGAGCCTAACACTTACATGAATATTTGGCTAAGTGGATCTTCAGGCTAAGCTTGCAAAAAAGCAATTGTTTATCCTACTTTTCGAAAGGTCTCATTTTTCTTTTAAAGCACTATTGGACACACTGGAATCCACCAGGTGCTCCTAGTTAATTATGCACACACAGGAATCGACCAGGTGTGCATAATTATGATCACACAACAATCCCTTGTTAACCCTTCAAGTTGTAATTTAAAGAAGTTGGGATGAGGAGATTCTTGAATAGCTTCAAAATCATGTCGCTCAAAATTGTCCATAACCGGGGACACGGCTAAGTACTTAGTTTTAACACTCTGCAAAGGTTGTGCACTTTTCCCACAAGACTCAGTCAATCCCTTTTTGCCATGATGCTCATTTTTCTCAAATGGCCAGGTGAAGACTAAGACGAGACCTTTCAAAAGCAATCCCTCAGACCAACCCAGACGCGCTCCATCCTACAAATCACTACCACCCTCTGTCCGTCTGGCTGAGTTCTCGCAACTTAATTGGTCAAGACAGAGCCCATATCACTCGTGGTTGCACTAGAAGCTTCACGACTTGAACGTCTCCAATCTCTTTGTTCCTGGGTGGCCATCCTTCAAGTGAGATACACACGACCACCATAGAGATGGCTCTGGTGTAACCCCTCAACATAAATCCATCTTACCAATTTCCACCCAGGTGTTTCATTAACTTAGTTGTTTTCTTAGTTTTTGCAAAACATAGTTTTCATACTTAATAAAAGAACATGTGCAATCCCAACCACGAATTCTATAGCACAACTAAGCAATCTACACTTACGGTGTTTCTTCTAACAGGTTAATCAGGGATGTCCTAAATAGGAGATAGCAAGCATAACAATCTACACATGCATATTATTAAAAGAAGAGAAACACTACATGCATAGTAAAGCATTGGGAATTTTATGAACAAGAGTGACACTTGCCTTAGAAATTTTTGAAGATCATACTTCTCTTACTCAACACACATGGCTCTCCGTACAACTATAAGATAGAAAGTAACACAATATAAACACACCATTCAAGCCAACATAATCAAACAAGAGAACAAAAGGGGTTTATTTGTTTTAGCTTAGTCTTCAAAGTGTCTTAGTGATAATTTGACATAAGGTCTGTGGTGTGATGTTGACTTGATATGGTTGGAGAGAATGGCCAAGTCAAGGACTTAAAGATTGATGGGGGTTTTCTAAATTGTTAGGAAGTGTCAAACACTTAGCAAAAATAGTTCAAGGTAAATCTTAGGATTGGGTTGAGAAGTTGGATGGATAAATTCTAAGTGGTGAGTTTTGTCACTTTCATCTTCTGGACTTGGGCTCTCTTCTCTTGATCTTCTTGTTTTTCCTTCATCTCTTGTCTTCTATTCAACTTCTTCTTCTTCATCTCCTTGTCTTCTCTTCAACTTCTTCTCCATGGTCTTGATATGGGAAAATTTCTATGCCATAGTTTTGGATGGGGTAGTCAAAACACTTAGAAGAATTTGGATGAGATGGAGTTGATAGCTTTGCACTTGGCAAAGATAGAGAGTGGATTTTTCACTAAGTCATGGTAGAGTTGAATGGTTATTAGGACTTAGGATATTTCACACCACTTGGTAATGTGGGACAATAGTCAAATAGCACAAGGTGCCCAATAGAAATTTGGATTGATATTTGCAAAGTGCTTAAATAACACAACTATAACTTTGCAAAAAGGATGAGCTAATGGAGTTGACTTTTGAAGAGGTGTAAAAGTGTGTGAAATGTTCTGGTGGATTTTAATTATCAAGGTAGGAAATTTGACAAGAAGGAATTATGCCTAAAATATTTATAGAATTAAATCTAGATAGAAAATACTCAAATCCTCATTTGAATTTGAATACTTGAGAAAATTTGCCCAAATAATTTGTGCAGTGGTTCTACTGGATAGAGGATAACACAATATGATCCTATTATAGAAAGAATCAACTGAAAAGGATTTATAGATTTTGAATTATATCAAAAACACTCAAACTCTCATATTTAAATTTGAATGTTTTCAAATAGTTGGAAAGTCAAATTTTATTTCATAATTGTGTTCTACACATTTTTAGGAGTTCAGGGACATATTATTTGCAATTTTTGGATCTACAGAACAGAAGATATGAATTTTCTAAGATTCCAACATTTTCTGTTTTAAATTTCTAATTCGAAATCCTGAGTCAACCTGCGCTGGCCACGTGGCGAGTTATGAGTGGCCGGTACCAATTCGGCTGGATCGTGGCTGTGAGACATCAGATCTTATGTGATTTGCATGGCCCAGATCTAGCTATACCGGTTCGATTAGTGATCTATTCTGCAGCGCTAGATCTAGATCCGACGGTCGAAGGAAGAGAGGAGAGGGCTCACCAGGAAAAGATGTCGACGGCGAGGTCTAGCGGATCTGGAGGTCGTCGGCAGCCTGCTCCAGTGGTCTTCGAGGCCCGAAAAGATGAAGATGGTATTCCTCTCGATGAGACAGAGGCGATGGTGAGACGACGACATCGGGGGTTTCCTGGAACGGAGGTGGGGCGTGGCTGGAGGTTAATGGTGGGTCGGGGTGGTCCTGGACACGAATACGAGCGGTGCAGGCAGAGGCTTTTGGGGTGCGACAATCTTACCAGGAAGTGCAGGACGTCGAGGAGATCACGGTGGCGCAGTTATCGGGCTCGCGGTGCTCTGGTGCTATGGTGATTGCTCACCGGAGTTGCGCCCGCGGATAGTAGCATCTGTCGTGGACAGTCTGCATGCACTAGGACGCAAACAAGCAAGTGACGGTGTCAAGGAGGTGCGCCAGTATCATAGAAAAAGAAAGAGATTGGAGAGGGAGATCAGGGTCTTTGGTGCTCACCGGATTTCGAAGAGGTTGCCGGCGGCAACTGCGAGATCGCGAGCTCAAATCCGAGCAGTTTGGTGGCCGAGGGGGAGAGAAAACAAAGGGGAAGTGGAGAGGGAGGTGAGGGCTACTTGTAGGCGCGGTGATGCGTCAAAAGAGGCAGGAATTAAAGGGGAATTGAAGAGGGAAGATCGCGGTGTCTCGGACTCGGTCACCGGTGTGAATTTCGCTGGAGGAAGAAGAAGGTGTCGGCGCTGACAGCGAGGGCCCGCACGTCAGTGAGATGAGAGAGAGATTTGGTACCGGTTCGGGATTAGGCGAGTTGGGCCGTGGGCTGGCTTCTAGCCTGGGCCGATTTGCTGCCCCGTGGCCCTTTTATATATTTGTTCTTCTTTTCTTCTTTTTCTTTTTCTATTTTCTTATTTCTCTTATAACTTCCTCATTTGAAGTTTAAATAAGTTCAAATCAATTTCTAAATTTTTCTAATATTCAAAGCAACAGATTAGGACAGTAAGAAACATGTTTTCATAATTATAACAAATCTTCAATAAAAACTTTATAAATTGGCCAAAGGGCTTACTTGCATAATCTAAAATAGAAATATGACTTAGAAATAATCTTTTATAATTCAGAGAATAAATTCTATAAAAGATTTGTTTTCAAATAAGTTTTTGGTAAGGCAAACTTCATTTAATATAAACCATTTGTAAAATTTTCTTTGCAAACAAGCTTGCATAGGTTTGAATAAATTCAAAATAGTATTTTGAAGTCTTATTTTCTCAAATGAGTTCTTCAAGGAATAAAGAATGTTTAAAATAGTTTCCCCTAATAAAGATTTTAGATAAATCAAAAGTTTTAATTCCCTGTGGAATTTCAATCAGTTCAAACATACATGGTTCCTATTTTATTTATTTTCACATTCCAAAATTTTGGGATGTGACAGACTACCACCCTTAAAAGGAATCTCGTCCCCGAGATTTGGAGAGGCTAGAAAGAAAGAAGGGTTTGGGATACTAGGTGGGCTACCACCCTTAAAAGAAACTTTTGTGGGTAGTCTAGGTCTTGGGTTCAGACGGGGCACACCTTGGTTTTGACTTGGCACCGGGTCATCTTTTGAACCCATAGTTAGTTTCTACCTTCATTTTCAATAGGTGGGTGTCTATTCACATACTATAGCATCCACTCTTCCTCAAGATGGCTTGAGTATAACTTTCCTCCATTGTAGTGCTTCAATCCAACAAGGTCATTTGTTGACATACTTTGGACACTGAAGAATCACTCTTTGGGTCAATCAAAAGACCGGGTTATGATGTTCTTGGAGCTTCATTTCATACCCTTGTTTGATCTTCATAGACTTTCCATCTTAGGATTGAAACTTCGTATACCCACTAGCTTCCATTGCAAGTCATCTTCAATGGTAAGCTTGTGGTTCATCCTCACCGGATTCCTATGTTTGGCAACACTCGCCTATTGTAAGGGTATAATATCTTATCCTCCTAAGGTTTAGGCTTAACAACATCGTCTCTCTTGTAGGTATGTCTCTCTAGATTTCCCATTCCTCATATCAAGAGCAAACAATTTGAGTAGTCATCATGGGGGCCAATCCATAATGCACCCAATCGTTTCCTTGTATTTTAGTTTGGTACATCTCGCATTCTAACTCTTGGTCTCCTCACTAGTTTTGACAAAAGATTCTATGGATATTGAATCCATGTTTCAATTCATGTTAAGAACTTTAGAAAACAAATCTACCGATCCTTAGCTAGTGGTTTGCGTAAACTCTCATATGGAAAATTCTCTTAACTTGCAGATCCTTCGGTTTGCCATCTCTTGCATCCTTTTCTTGTTACTGAGCATCTTAGCTGGATCTGTCAATGTTGTTGTCTTCATGGAGGATTGTCAAGAAAACACTTGTTTGGGTTTGAATAAAGATGAGAATAGATAGAAGGGATCTAAAGAAGATTCCTACCCAACATAGCAGATCAATGCAATTCATCTTACAACATCATCTAACTATCATTCAACTCATTAAGCAATCAAGTTTTAACACAAACGAGAGGTACGATCATTCCACAAGTCGGTATGATCATAAACATTTATTACAACGATGTCGCTTATTACAAGTCTTTAAGTGGAGGTCCAACTAAAGATTCTTGGTTCCTTTTTCAGGCAGATCCATTGTTTTGGTCTATCTGCTTCTTCAGAGCTGCAACCTGATCATCCTTGGTGATGTTGAGGTCATCTTGAACACTAAGCTTAAATGCAAGCTCTACCATGTCACCTTGAAGTTGACTAATGGTTTCCTTCAATTCGGTAGTATCCTCCTTTTCTTCTTTGAGGTCCTTCTAAGTATTATATAGTCTCCACTTGAGTCTCTCTCCAAGTTCTTTTATAGCTTCCCATGCAGCACATCTTGCAGAGTCAAAGAATGATGTATACATCTCGGAGTTGGTGAACATCCAGAGTCCCATCTTCTTGTAGTCGTATTCTTTGTTCTTGTATAGGTGGAGTTATACCCACCAATATTCTTGACCTTCATCGATCACGGGAAATCCCTTGTAGACAGCTTCTCCTTGCATTCCCATGCTTAACATGATATTCTTCAGCGCTTTGGGAAATTTAGTCTCACATTTCAGGGTCATGGTCATGGTGGGGACCCTGGCTTACCACCCGGGATTCCCATTATGCATACAATTCACGATCCCAGGAAGACCGCCGTGAATCCACATAACAGAGTTGGCATTTCATATTACATCATCCATTACATAACGAGTTCATAGTCTTACATGGGCTGCTTGGCCGAATATAAATGCCACGCAGCATAGCTGACCCAGGTCAGGCCTACTACCCTACAAGCGACTGACCGGGAAACGATCCTAATTTGCACTGGCGTCGTCATAACCACCATCGTCCTCCTCATAGTCATCTCCATAGTCTGCCCAAGTTAATAGTCAGGGACAAAGCTGTGAGAACATTTTGGAATTGTACTCGCAAACCATCTAAGAGGAAAGTAATGACATGCTATTTGGCTTTAGCAAGGATGGGCTCTAGTCTAGTTTATCCTATACTAACAAGTTTCTCTTGTTGATATAGCATGTCTTACGACATCTCTATATCTTTGTTAAAAAAACATTTTTGAAACAAGATTTTTAGCAAAATCTCTAGGGAAGGGGGAAACTCATGTTATTTGCTCCAAGATATCCATGGTCAATCACACATCACCAACTCCCAACTTCTTGGCAGTACCCTTTGAGTACTCCGAACCACACCCGTGCCACGGCCGTACCCTCCAAGTACTCCGTCCGGCACAAACTCCATTTTTCTGAAAACATTTTGTAAAACCAAAACTTGACATTGGGCAATGTAGTGATCTTTCCAACCATCCATGACCAAGGACTTGGCTATTCAAATAGGTTTACACTCTGCAGAGGTTGTACACTTTACCCACAAGATTCGATAAATCCGCCGGGGTACCACCACAGACCATCATACACAAGTATGCAGGGTTTGGATAATCGATCGAAGTCTTCCATCCATCTACCTTAGTACGGGTGTCTACCCTATGGAGTCTACCTCCCTGGCACGCCCCGGCAGTACCTCCTCCAGAGCGTAACTCCGGCGCCACGGCGGGAGAACCCAAGTGTCTTCCGGCGGCTCGGGATATGCCATGATATGTATTGCCCCATTCTCGGGGACAACCCGGATTCCGGGGTAGCGTGCACCATATTTTCAAGGTACCACGAACCCTTATATAGTATGAGACTCCCCGCACTAAAGCAGACAAACTTCAAACTAGGCCCTGTCCCATACTGGGGTAATGTGGTTGCACGGGTTAATTGTTCCGAGCGACTACAAAGAAAAACCAATGCCTTTTTTATAAAACCACCAACTCCTTCTTCCTCCATGCCCAACTTCATTTGTCCCAAAATCACTTTGAAAACATTTCAGTGGAGTAGATACTACTCCATGGTTTTTGAAAACATTTTTGAAAATCTTTTCGGAGAGTGTGCCCATCCTAGAGTTTTTGGCTCCACTACAAGTTTTCCACAGACTTTGATGCTAACCATCAAGTCTCTAATATAGGGGTGATGAGTAGGTATCAAGGGTGTCATCTCTATAGATGATATCAAGTCGACTTGTGGAGCTAAGTCGCCAGCTATTGCTATATAGGGAATAATAGAAATATAGAAAACAATGCATAATAAGAAAATAGTAGTAAAACAATGCAAAGTGAAATATTAGGATTCAGATATGCAACAAGTAGATGGCTTGCCTTGAGTGCCTTGTCCCTGATCTTCTTCTTCTTGATATTCGAAGACTTCCCCCTCCTCCGCACACTCGTCGTTCGATTCTATTGCCGGAAAAATTAACAACACACAATAAGCACACACATGCATACATAATTCACACACAAGCCATGCAATATCACATTTCAATCAAAGATTATCAGAAACAAATATGTTCAGATTTTGAAACAAGTAACTATTTTACAAAAGAATTATCACTCTAATAATAGCAAGGTAATTTCTAATGGTAAATAAGCCCTATGCACAAAGCAAACAGCTTGTAGGCATCAATAAGGATCAAAGCATGGCAACTAGCATATCACCAGGTAGCACACACAATTACAGAAACAACCCAATTGGAATCAATCCAAAATACGCTAGGGTTAAATTATAATGAATTTCCTAATCACACTTATCACTAGAGAAGCAAATTAAATCCCTAAAACTTTCAGTAGCTCCTAAAATTCTACCAGAGATCAAGTTTGAAAGCTACAGTAATGCACAACACACCAGAGTTTGAATCACCTCAAATAATATTCCTACTAGGCACAATAATTAAAACAATGAAAATCTTTAATATCACCAAAATAATTATTGCAGGCAAACCAGTAATCCTAAAATAGCAAAACCAGTTCCTCAAGCTTCACCATATCTCAGAGCATCACTGAAAATTGGAATCACACAATTTCATAATATCAAACTTCAGATTTGGATTTTTGAATGAAATCCACTAGATCTACACCACTTAATTACCAGATAATATCTAGAGTCCTAAAAATCTTGCATGCAGTTGTAATGGATAGCATACAACATAAGGATCCCACAGAAACTTGAATCACTAAATTTGGATGCACAAAAAAAAATTTAGGCCATTTTTTATCTAGTAGGATTTTCCAAACAAAAAAGGGATTTTTTAGAAAAACAAGATTTGGGCTCAACGCAACAGATCTGAGCGGCGCCGTGCTGGACTGGCCCAGATCCGGCGGCCTGCCCGGGCCTCACTGAAGCGAACTGTTACACCACCGTTCGATCAAGATCGGACGGTGCTCGGATCTTCTTCCTCGCGGGGTTGTGCATGCGCGCGAGCCAGACACCGCTGGCTAGGGTTTGTGAGGGGCGGCGCTTACCATGGGTGTTGCGGTGGTCGGCAGGGGCTGGATCAGCGGCGGAGGTGGTCAGAAGGGAGTCGCGGGTTCTCTGGCTTGCATGCAGGGCCTGTAGTGCTCGTGGTGATGCCAAAGTTGCCATTGTGCTCTCCGGCAGGTGGTGGCAATGGCGACGCCTGCAGGTCTTTGCAAGGCAAACGAGGTGCGGGGTGAGGTCTGGGTGATGGGGAAGGGCACCAAGGATTAGAGAGGGAGCAGAATGGTGATGCAGCTCGACGGCAACCTTCACTGGTCGCCGGCGATCTAACGGAGACCTCGAGCTTCAATAGCGGTAGAGAGAGAACGGCTCCATGGGAGAGGGGTTCTGCAGGTGAAGGGGAGTGGAGTGGGAGCAAATGAGCGACAGGGGAGGCTTCAAGAGGGGGCCTTGGGTTTTATATCGTCAGATAGGCACAGTCTAGGGTGCACCTTCGTCGGACGCGATTGGGCATCACGGGCGGTGCTCCGGGACGGCGTCGTGCACTGAGTGCAGGGAGCAGGTTAGTGGCATCGGTGGATGGCTGGCTTGGTCGAGAAGTGAGCGGATTCAGAACCATTGCAGGTGAAATGGTGCGCGGCGCGGTCGGCTCAGTGCACCACGGTGCAGGGCAAGGGTGGCAGTGTGCCGTGCGTGCGATGCCGTGCAGGCGTGTGTGCGGTGCAGGGCTGGAGGAGGCGTGTGTGCACGGGAACGTGTTGCACGCTCTGGGCGCGCTGGGCGGCCAGATCGTGCCGGTTTGGCGTGGTCGGGGCTGCGTGCACAGCAGGTCTAGGGCATGGGCGGCTCGGGGAATTGATCGCAGGGGTCAACATGAGGCTGGTGGCAAGGTGACTGGTCCGGAGATGGTCGGTGTTGGTTGACTCGCATCGGCGTCCATGGCAGGCATGGCGTCGACCCTGGGGCGAGAGAGGCGTAGCTGGCTGGGTCTCTGCAGCGTGGGGTCAAGGGAAACGGTCGGCAGGGACGGCGCAAGCTCATTGGGGGTTAGCAGAGGTGGTGGTGTCGAAGGGAAGGAGAGGAGAGGGGTTCTGGCAGGGCGATGGCCTCGTGCTCCTCCTCTCTCTTGTGTCCAACTAGGAAATGACAAGGAGAAAATCTTTGCCAAGATCTATTAGGGCTGCAGAGAGAGAGAGAGAGAGAGAGTAGGGCAGATCTTTTCCCCTGGATCGGTTTTGCATGGAGGAAAAGAAAGAAAGAGGGAGAGACATGGGGCTAGGTGTGCATGGCCAAAATTCAAATGAATTTTTGAATTTTTCAAACTAGGCTCAAGGTTGGTCTAGGTTAGTTTTCAGAGGTGTCTAATAAGTTCAAAGGACATATGGCCAACTTTTGAAATCTTTATGGATAGATGGGTTAGGGTTTTGGAAGAACTCACATTTTTGGAAAAGAGGCTCAAAATAAAAAGAAACAAAGATTTGAGAAATTTTTGGAGAGTTCCTGAGCAAGAACAAGAGATTTCTAGGGTTGTTGTATTCACACACAATCACAACAAGATGAAACTCATGCATGAAATCATAGCACTCAATCATGATTTTATGCTATAGGATTTTTGAGAAAATATGAAATCCAGTTGATAATTCACACCAATCCACACAAGTCTAGGGTTCTACAACAACCATGCACTCATGCACACTCAATAGTTTTTATTTCTCCTCAAATAATCTGACAAAGAGTCTTGAGTCTCAAATTTAAATAAGTGCACAGAAGTAGGGTGTTACAGACATCATGGGTCCTTTCTTGACGGATTCGTTGATGTTGGCCATCTAAAAGATTTTAAAACAACGGAATAAGTAGTGAAAGAATATTATAACAAGAAAGTAAAACTTGGATAACTTTTTAAATCCTAGGGTATTTTCAAATCTCATCATCTTTTCCCTTCTCCTTGAATGGGGCAAGTAGCTCATCTTTTGTAAAGCAGTTCATTGGTCCTATTGTTATCAAGATTCTTCATAAGAATTTCTAAGCCCTAGAACTCTTAATCCTTAGACTTTTTCTTCTAGACTCCTTCAATTTGCTTCCTTTGATGATAGGGGTCAGTGGATCTTGAAGTCCTTTGAGGTGTTGAAGTTGAAGCTCTTCGTCTTTGAGTTGAAATGAAGAGAAATAGAGGCAAAAATGACTAAGGAAAGAGTTTACGAGATAACAGGTGTGAATCTTAACTTAGAAGTAAAAGCAACTCCTATTTTTCTAAGGGGTAATTATCCAATCCTAGGGTCATGAACCTAAGGGCAACACAATGCTTTGATACCATCTGTAGTGACCTCACATTTTAAAGATGACGATCCCTGTGCTCTTCAGTGCTAGTCCCTGGATCAAACGCTAGCACACACAGGTTAAGATGTATTATCAAGAAACAAAGGTCATTTTATTACATCGCATGATCCAGCAATTACATATAGAAACTTTACAATACTCATAGCATAAAGCTTTCAGAGTTTACAACAAAATCAAAAATAGCATGGAGTCCTTCTTCTCCGTGTGCCACAGGAGAACATGCTGCGGATAGACTCGTAACCCTGTCGTACCTTTCTTAACGTCAAAACCTGCAACATGAAATGTTGTAGCCACAAAGGGTCAATACATTTGAATTGTATTGGCAAGATGTCACTTTTTGGTGGACACAAAAGGAGCCTAACACTTACATGAATATTTGGCTAAGTGGATCTTCAGGCTAAGCTTGCAGAAAAGCAAATGTTTATCCTACTTTTTGAAAGATCTCATTTTCTTTTAAAGCACTATTGGACACACTGGAATCCACCAGGTGCTCCTAGTTAATTATGCACACACAGGAATCCACCAGGTGCACATAATTATGATCACACAACAATCCCTTGTTAATCCTTCAAGTTTTAATTTAAAGAAGTTGGGATGAGGAGATTCTTGCACACCTTCAAAATCATGTCGCTCAAAATTGTCCTAAACTAGGGACACGGCAAAGTACTTAGTTTTAACACTCTGCAGAGGTTGTACACTTTTTCCACAAGACTCAGTCAATCCCTTTTTGCCATGATGCTCATTTTGCTCAAATGGCCACGTGAAGACTAAGACGAGACCTTTCAGAAGCAATCCCTTAGACCAACCCAGACGCGCTCCATCCTACAAATTACTACCACCCTCTGTCCGTCTGGCTGAGTTCTCGCAACTTAATTGGTCAAGACAGAGCCCATATGACTCGTGGTTGCACTGGAAGCTTCACGACTTGAACGTCTCCAATCTCTTTGTTCCTGGGTGGCCGTCCTTCAAGTGAGATACACACGACCGCCATAGAGATGGCTCCGGTGTAACCACTCAACATAAATCCATCTTACAAATTTCCACCCAGGTGTTTTATTAACTTAGTTGTTTTCTTAGTTTTTGCAAAACATAGTTTTCATACTTAATAAAAGAACATGTGGAATCCCAACCATGAATTCTATAGCACAACTAAGCAATCTACATTTACGGTGTTTCTTCTAATAGGTTAATCAGGGATGTCCTAAATAGGAGATAGCAAGCATAACAATCTACACATGCATATTATTAAAAGAAGAGAAACACTACATGCATAGTAAAACATTGGGGATTTTATGAACAAGAGTGACACTTGCCTTAGAAATTTCTGAAGATCGTACTTCTCTTACTCAACACACATGGCTCTCCGTACAACTATAAGAGTGAAAGTAACACAACATAAACACACCATTCATGCCAACATAATCAAACAAGACAACAAAAGGGGTTTATTTGTTTTAGCTTATTCTTCAAAGTGTCTTAGGGATAATTTGACATAAGGGCTGTGGTGTGATGTTGACTTGATATGGATAGAGAGAATGGCTAAGTCAGGGACTTAAAGATTGATGGGGGTTTTCTAAATTGTTAGGAAGTGTGAAACACTTAGCAAAAATAGTTCAAGGGAAATCTTAGGCTTGGGTTGAGAAGTTGGATGGATAAATTCTAAGTGGTGAGTTTTGTCACTTTCATCTTCTGGACTTGGGCTCTCTTCTCTTGATCTTCTTGTTTTTCCTTCATCTCTTGTCTTCTCTTCAACTTCTTCTTCTTCATCTCCTTGTCTTCTCTTCAACTTCTTCTTCTTCATCTCCTTGTCTTCTCTTCAACTTCTTCTCCATGGTCTTGATATGGGAAAATTTCTATGCCATAGTGTTGGATGGGGTAGTCAAAACACTTAGAAGAATTTGGATGAGATGGAGTTGATAGCTTTGCACTTGGCTAAGATAGAGAGTGGATTTTTCACTAAGTCATGGTAGATTTGAATGGTTATTAGGACTTAGGATATTTCACACCACTTGGTAAAGTGGGACAATAGTCAAATAACACAAGGTGCCCAATAGAAATTTGGATTTATATTTGCGAAGTGCTCAAATAACACAACTATAACTTTGCAAAAAGGATGAGCTAATGGAGTTGACTTTTGAAGAGGTGTAAAAGTGTGTGAAATGTTCTGGATGGTTTTGATTATCAAGGTAGGAAATTTCACAAGAAGGAATTATGCCTAAAATATTTATAGAATTAAATCTAGATAGAAAATACTCAAATCCTCATTTGAATTTGAATACTTGAGAAAATTTGCCCAAATAATTTGTCCAGTGGTTCTACTGGACAGAGGATAACAATATGATCCTATTGCAAAAAGAATCAACTGAAAAGGATTTATAGATTTTGAACTATATCAAAAACACTCAAACTCTCATATTTAAATTTGAATGTTTTCAAATAGTTGGAAAGTCAATTTTTTTTTCATAATTGTGTTCTACAAATTTTTAGGAGTTCAGGGACATATTATTTGCAATTTTTGGATCTACAAAACAAAAGATATGGATTTTCTAAGATTCCAGCATTTTTTGTTTTAAATTTCTAATTCGAAATACTGATTCAACCTGGGCTGGCCACGTGGTGAGTTATGAGTGGCCGGTACCGATTCGGCCAGATCGTGGCTGTGAGACGTCAGATCTTATGTGATTTGCATGGCCCAGATCTAGCTATACCGGTTCGATTAGTGATCCATTCTGCAGCGCTAGATCTAGATCCGACGACAAAAGGAAGAGAGGAGAGGGCTCACTGGGAAAAGACGTCGACGGTGAGGCTGGCGGATCTGGAGGTCGTTGGCGGCCTGCTCCGGTGGTTTTCTAGGCCCGAAAAGATGAAGACGGTGTTCCTCTTGATGAGACAGAGGCGACGGTGAGACGACGACGTCGAGGGTTTCCTGGAATGGAGGTGGGGCGCGATTGGAGGTTAATGGTGGGTCTGGGTGGTCCTGGACACGGATACGAGTGGTGTAGGCAGAGGCTTCTGGGGCGCGACAATCTTACCAGGAAGTGCAGGATGTCAAGGAGATCACGGTGGTGCAGTTATCGAGCACGCGGTGCTGTGGTGCTATGGTGATTGCTCACCGGAGTTGCGCCAGCAGATAGTAGCGTCTGTCGTGGATAGTCTGCACGCACCAGGACGCAAACAAGCAAGTGACGGTGTTAAGGAGGTTCACCAGTATCATAGAAAAAGAAAGAGATTGGAGATGGAGATCAGGGTCTTCGGTGCTCACCGGATTTTGAAGAGGTTGCCGGTGGCAACTGCGACATCGCGAGCTCAAATCCGAGCAGTTTGGCGGTCGAGGGGGAGAGAAAACAAAGGGGAAGTGGAGAGGGAGGTGAGGGCTACTTGTAGGCATGGTGATGCATCGAAAGAGGCAGGAATTGAAGGGGAATTGAAGAGGGAAGATTGCGGTGTCTCAGGCTTGGTCACCGGCGTGAATTTTGCTGCAGGAAGAAGAAGGTGTCGGTGCTGACAGCCGGGGCCCGCACGTCAGCAAGATGAGAGAGAGATTGGGTACCGGTTCGGGATTAGGCGAGTTGGGCCGTGGGCTGGCTTTTAGCCTGGGCCGATTCGCTGCCCCGTGGCCCTTTTATATATTTTTCCTTCTTTTCTTCTTTTCTTTTTCTGTTTTCTTATTTCTCTTATAACTTCTTCATTTGAACTCTAAATAAGTTCAAATCAATTTCTAAAATTTTCTAACATTCAAAGCAACACATTAGGACAGAAAGAAACATGTTTTCATAATTATAAGAAATCTTCAATAAAAAATTATAAATTGGCCAAAGGGCTTACTTGCATAATCTAAAATAGAAATAGGACTTAGAAATAATCTTTTATAATTCAGAGAATAAACTCTATAAAAGCTTTGTTTTCAAATAAGTTTTTGGTAAGGCAAACTTCATTTAATATAAACCATTTGTAAAATTTTCTTTGCAAACAACCTTGCATAGGTTTGAATAAATTCAAAATAGTATTTTGAAGTCTTATTTTCTCAAATGAGTTCTTCAAGGAATAAAGAATGTTTAAAATAGTTTTCCCTAATAAAGCTTTTAGATAAATCAAAAGTTTTAATTCCTTGTGGAATTTCAATCAATTCAAACATACATGGTTCCTATTTTATTTATTTTCACATTCCAAAATTTTGGGATGTGACAGAGTGCAGCTTATACAAATGCTAAGTTCAAAAGACTTACATATGATCTGAAATTTTGGAGCAAGTCCATTTCCAGACACAAAATATGTATTGAGAATACTAATAATGCTCTTTTGGAGATTGATAAACTGGCAGACTGTAGGTCACTGTCTGGGCCAGAGAGAAACTTTAGGAAAATTCTGAAAAAGCATTTGGCAAGATTGCTAGAATATTAGAATGCTTACTGGAAAAAAGATGCACAATTAGATGGTCTATGCTTGGAGATGAAAATACAAAAAATTTCCATTCCCTTGCAACAGAAAGATATAGAAGAAATGCAATTTCTGCTTTGACTACTGAGGATGGAAGCACAGTTACTGATCATGCAGCAAAAGAGGAAATAATCTTCCATGCATATAAAAATAGACTTGGCACTTCTGAACAGCCCAGATGCTATTTGATCTGCATTCTCTGATTCAACCCACTGATGGCCTTGAGGATATATTTGTTCCTTTTACTAAGGAGGAGATTGACCCAGTGGTAAAAACCATGCCAATCGACAAAGCTCCAGGACCTGATGGCTTCAATGGGCAATTTCTAAAAAGCTGCTGGAATATTATTAAAGAGGACATTTATTAGTTGTGCTTTGACTTCTATGAGGGTAATTTGAATTTGGAAAGTATTAATATGGGACATATTACTCTTATCCCCAAAGTGAGCTCTCTAGAGAATATTAATGAGTATAGGCCTATTACTCTATTAAATTGTGTGCTCAAGCTTATTACTAAACTGCTTGCTAATAGATTGCAAAGAGTAGTGCTGAAAATTATGCATAAAAACCAATATGGTTTCTTGAAAGGGAGGACAATCCAAGATTGTTTAGCTCGGGCTCTGGAATTTCTTCATTAGTGTGAAACTTCTAGACAGGAAATCATCTTGCTGAAATTGGACTTTGCCAAAGCTTTTGATACTATTGATCACTCTGCTATGCTCAAAATTATGAAGCAAATGGGCTTTGATGCAAAATGGATTTCCTGGATTGACTCTATTTTTAGCTCTAGAAAGTCATCTATTCTCCTGAATGGAATTCCTGGCAGACAATTCTTCTGTAAGAGGGGTGTCAGACAAGGAGACCCACTCTCCCCCCTCGTTTTTGTGCTTGCTGCTGACCTCCTTCAATCTTCCATTAAGAAATCCTTTAGACAAGGAAGTCTCAGGGCTCCTTTCTCCCCAGACTATGGTATGGATTTTCTAGTAATTCAATATGCTGATGATACACTGGTTATCATGCCTGCAGATCAGGATCAAGTCAGAGAGATGAAAGATATTTTAGAGAAATATGCCTAGTCCACTGGCCTCAAAATCAACTTTCATTAATCATCCTTGATACCAATCAATATTTCACAGGACAGAGCTCAATTCTTTGCCACATATCTAGGTTGCTCCATTGCCACTTTGCCTTTTACCTACCCGGGCCTACCCATGGGCACTACAAAACCCACCGTGCAAGATCTTATTCCTTTGGTGGACATAATTGAAAGAAGAGTTTCTGCAACCTTCATGCTAATGTCCTACAGTGGTAGATTCACTCTGATTAATTCCCTCTTGACCTCCATTGCAACTTTCACATTGTGGTCCATCCAATTAAATCCTAAGATTTTAGAGCATATTGAAAAGATCAGGAGACACTGCTTGTGGGTGAAAAGTTGGATGATGGAGAGGAGAAATGTTGTTCTTTAGCCTCTTGGAAAATGGTTTGCAGGCCAAAGAAGAAAGGGGGCTTGGGCATCCTAAATCTTAAGCTCCAAAATGAAGCATTACTGCTAAAATATCTACAGAAATTCTGTAATAAATTTGATACTCCTTGGGTCCATTTATTATGGAATACTTACTATCAGGGGAGAATTCCACATGCCATGGATCCTGTTGGCTCATTCTGGTGGAAAGACATATGTAAGCTGATGCCTGTCTATAGGGGGTTTGCTACCAGTACTATCAATGATGGTGCAATGACTCTTTTTTGGAAAGATTCTTGGCTTGAAGGAACTTTGCAGGAGACTTATCTAGGGCCTTCTCTTACTCCTCCGCTGAAGATGTGTCTGTGCAACAATTTTTATCTGCTAGTTGCCTTGCTGATAACTTCTAGCCGCGTCTCTCCCTCCAGGCTTTGGAAGAGGTTAGGTCCTTGCAAATTGACTCAGCAATTACTTTTCAGGAGGGTGCTGACACTTGGTCTTACCCTTGGGGTGGGACTTACACATCTAGCCAGTACTATCAGTTCTGCTTTCAGGATATCAATCCCCATGTTTCTGTGCTTTGGTTGTGGAAATCAAAATGCACCCCCAGAGTTAAGTTCTTTGGCTGGCTGCTTCTGCTGGATAGGTTGAACACAAGAAACATGCTCAAGAGACGTCAGTTTTAGCTGAGCTCTGGCTACTAGTGCCTCCTTTGCCAGACTCCCCCTGAGGAGACGATTGAGCATCTCATTTTCTTCTGTGATTTTAGCAAGACTTGTTGGCAGGCCTTGGGTATGCATTGGGTGGACCTTGATGACAGACTTCAGATTATAGAGGAAGGAATGGCCAGGTGGAATGGCCCTCTATTCATGGAAATCTTTCTTCTAGCCTCCTGGAACATATGGAAGGAGACAAACAAGCTATTCTTTGAGGGGATTGCTCCCACTCTAAGACGATCTTGGAAGGAGAGGCTGAAATCAGACCTTAGCTTACTTATCCATAGGACAAAAGACTATGTACATCCTTTCATTTTCAGTACCATTAATAGTTTATAGATTGTAGACTGTAGATCCCCTCCCCCTCTCTGTCCCCCCCCCCTCCCATTTACATTCTTTTGTAACCCTGGTTCCATGTTAATAGAGAGGCAGTAGGAGTCTTTCCTATTGTCATAAAAGCTTCAAAAAAAAGCAACAAATCTCACCTTCTCAGCATCAGTGCATCCCACGGTTACCAGATCCTTGTTCACAGAACGGAGCCAGTCAAGAGCAATCATTGGCTTAGGTGCACTTGAGAACTTAGCAGGCCTCAACCTCAGAAACCTCATTAGAGCGTCCACCTGTGGAGGCGGATTGTTGTTGTTGTCATTGTTCCCGTTGTTGTTCCATTTGTTGTTTACCATGAATTGAGCTATGACTTGCATCGGCTGCGTGATATGTTGCAAACATATCTATAATTTTTGATGCTCCATGCTTGTTTTACACCAATTACTTTATGTTTTTTTACAATTCGTGGCATTTTTATGCATTTTCTGGAACTAAACTATTAACAAGATGCCATAGTGCCAGTTCCTGTTTTCTACAGTTTTTCTATTCCAGATTTTTACCAACGGAAATATTCTCGGAATTGGATGAAACAAAATCCAAAGTCCCTATTTTTCTGACACAAAGACGGAGTCGAAAGGGGAGACAGAGAAGAGCCGGGAGGCGACCACACCATAGGGTGGTGTGGGCCCACCTCTAGCCGTGACACCACATGGTGTGGGCCCCTCGGGCGCCCACCGACATCGCCCTTCCGCCTATAAATTGCCCCCGACTCGAAAACCCTAAAGGAATTGGCCTCGATCCACAAAAAGTTCCGTAGCACAGCCGCCATCGAAGACAAGTTTCGGGGGACAGAAGTTCCAGCACCCTACCGGGACAGGGAATTGCCCCCAGAGCCATCTCCAACGACTCCACCTCCATCTTCATCACCGTTGCTGACTCCCATGATGAGGAGGGAGTAGCTCTCCCCCAAGGCTGAGGGCTCTACCAGTAGCTATGTGGTTTATCTCTCTCTCCCATGGTGTGATCTTTATGTGATCATGAGCTTTGTAATCTAGTTGAATAAGTAGATGTTACTCTTCATCTATTATGCTACTCAAGTGCTTTTATTAATGTAATCTCCGGAGACAACTTGTCCCACAGTGTGAAGTTGATAGTGTGCACATCGTATGTGGCTCTTAGGATAAAGATTACAATAATACTTATCATGAGTTATAATTTGAGTTGGATGTCTCTATGAAATTGTGGTGTTTGTCTGGAACCATCTAGGGCGCTCAAGGTGACAGTGCAGGGTTAACTAGATGGGGAATGCAAACTTTAAGAAGTGCTTTTATAGCCCTACGCGGTGAATTGGTGTTCCTTATCTAACTGGAGAGTTGTTCAGGGTAGCATAGTGAAGAAAGATATTTATGTGTTCAATTATGATATCATTGTTGAGAGTATCCACTAGTGAAAGTATGACCCCTGGGCCTTGTTTCTAAGCATTGAAACACCGTTTACAACCAGTTCTGCTACATGTTTGCTTGCTGCCATTTTTATTTCAGATTGCAATTACCATTTATAATCATCCATATTACTTGTATTTCACTATCTCTTCGCTGAACTAGTGCACCTATACACCTGACAAGTGTATTGGGTGTGTTGGGGACACAAGAGACTTCTTGTATCTTAATTGCAGGGTTGCTTGAGAGGGATTCGATAAACCTTGGGTGATTCACTTAAGGGAAACTTGTTGTTGTTCTACAAACCTCTGCACTTGGAGGCCCAACACTGTCTACAAGAATAGAAGCGTGCGTAGACATCAAGCTCTTTTCTAGCGCCGTTGCTGGTGAGGTAAGGTAAGAGGTACTCACATCCTCTGTACTAAGCTATCTTCTAGTACTGATGTTGGTGTGTGAGTGCTCGAAGTTATTTCCGTTAGATTCTGCAATTATATCTTTTTGTTTCTTGTTTTTATTTTCACTAGTTAGGCTTAATGGAAAACAAAAAAAATTAGAGAGCTTTATAGTACTTATCTTTAGTTAGGACATGAAGTGTTTGAAGAGAAAATTAAAAAACCTATGGAACTTTATTTGTATGCTAATAGCAATGTTATTAGTATGAATTCTTTGAACACCATTATTGCTAATGCTATGGAAAATTCTAATCTTGGGGAAGCTGGTTTTGATGAGCATGACACTTTTAGTCCCCCGAGGATGAAGGAGAAAATTTACTTTGATAATACTATACCTCCAAAATATGATGATTACAATGATGAATATGATATTTTCAGTCCACCTACTACTGAGGAGAAAATTAATTATGATTACAATATGCCTCCTATACTTGATGACTATGGTGATGAGAATAATAATGATAGCTATTTTGTTAAATTTGCTCCCACTACAATTAATAAGAATGACTATGCTTATATGGAGAGTAATAATTATTTTATGCATGTGGCTCATGATAAGAATGTTTTATGTGATAGTTATATTATTAATTTTATTCATGATGCTACTGAAAGTTATTATGAGAGAGGGAAACATGGTTTTATACATCTCAATAATATTAAGTCTCCTCTCTTTATGTTGAAAGTTTTGATGTTGCACTTGTTTTGTCTTCCTATGCTAGTAGCCTCTTGCTTCAATAATTTGTTTTCTTACAAAATTATTTTTCATAGGAAGTGGGTTAGACTTAAAAGTGTTTTGTATTTGCTTTTTGATGCTTTCTTTTTCTTCAACTCTTATTTTCTTACGTGAGCATCTTTTAAAATCACTATGCCTATCTTAATGGCTATAAAGAAAGAGCTTTTGGGAGACAACCCATTATATTTTTGCTTTCAGTTTATTTTTGTTTCTTTGATTCTTGGAAGTTGTTACCTCTGTAGCAACCTCTCCTTATCCTTTTTATTTCATTTTTGTGCCAAGAATAGCCTCTAATAGGAAGAAGGTAAGGTTTGGGGAATTTGCTGTCCAGAAACGGATTTCTGTGGTTCGCTGTAAAAAATCGTGAAAATCTCGAAATAGTATTTTGATCTGAAATTTTTTGTGCACATGCCCCAGGTTATTATATAACTATTGTTAGTTTTGCACTTTTCGATTTGAGCAACAAAAGATTTTCGAAAAAATTGATCTTTACCTGCTGTTCTGTTTTGATAGATTTCTGCCACTACTTGCATTTGCCTCTTAATCTCTTTTTATTTGAGTTCTTTTGATCAGAAGAACTTTTAAAAGAAGTTGCTACAGTAGCTAATGTTTTAATAGATGTTTTCTTGAGTTGAAACTGAACCAAAAGTGGATCTACTATCTTGCATACACTAATGTTGCTAATGAGAATTGTGTGAAGTTTTGTATGAAGGAAGCTTTCAAGTGTAGGGAAAGGAGAATGATGTGATGAGATGAAGGATGGACAAAAGCTCAAGCTTGGGGATGCCCATGTCACCCCAAGAAATATCCAAGAAGTACAAGCATCAAAGCTTGGGGATGCCCAAGGCATCCCCTTCTTCATCAACAAAAATATCAGGTCATCTTTCAAGACACTATATTTTTAGTGCTTCATATGCTATGTGTAGTTCTTGGAGCGTCTTTATTTTTGTTTTCAGTTTTCTTTTGTTTTATTTGCTGTAATAAATGGTTGGATCCCAACATATTTGTTTTGGAGAGAGACACGCCCCATTTTCATTGTTTAGAACACTCTAGTTTGCACTCTTATTGTTCTATGAGTGTTCACTTTTTGCTAGTACTGTGTTTAGCTCTTGTTTTCCACTCGTGTTTTGTTCAGAGCTTGTTGGTTTGGTTCACTTGTTTATGATTAGCTCTCTGGTATTTATAGATTATTATCTATGAGAGTTGTTTCAAATAAGTTGATTGATGTTGGAGAAGAGTAAAATATTTCATGCTTATAGTGGTGCAAAAGAAAGCTTGCTTAGACTGTGGCTTAGACTTTAGCATGTCATGCTAGATATTGTTTTGATTATATGCTTAGTACTTATTATTGTAGCATGACTTGTCTCAAATAACTGAGAGTGCTTAATGTGCCATTGAAAAAATAATGCATTGTTTTTATCATACAAAAGCATAATATTGTGGTATTCTCCTTTGATGCTTTATTTGGGTTGACTTGGCGCATGCTCACACCATGTTATGATTATAAACCAGTCACCTAAAGGCTATATGATCATTTAGTTTTTGACTTGTAATATCACTTTATGCTTTGATTAATAATGTTTTGTCGCTATGCATGATTATGGCCGTTATTGCTCTCTTAGTGAGTCGCTCCTAGTCTCCTGCTAGCCTTCACCTGTACTGAGTATGAGCTCTACTCATGCATCCAACTCCTGAAAACCAAGTTATTCCAAAGAGTCCACTATAAATTCCTATACATGACATTTCAAACCATTCCAAGTAAATTTTCATCTGCTACCTTTAAAACCTTCAAAATACTTCTCATTTTGTGACACTGTTTTTAGATCATGAGGACGTAGTAGTTGGGTTTGTTATCTTCCTTACTAAATTAAGTACCCCAACTTGCATGCTTCATCTGCTTGCACTAATTTTGCAAAGAGCTGGTTAGACCATTATAACATAAAAAGGCACTCCTCTATGGTATGAGATTGTTGGCAGGCAACCGAGGATTCGGTTAGCCATGGTTTGTGAAAGCAAAGGTTGGGAGGAGTGCCATACTATATAAAAGTGCATGCTATAAATGCCTAATATCAATAACTCGGAACCGCTCTCAACTTGTTTAGTATGGAAGATAACAAGAACTCTATTGCCATTTGTTGACAGGAACAATCACCTCCGAAATTTTTTAATTTCTGTTTTACAAATGAAAAGCTCTAGCACATGATAAATCCCTGCTTCCCTCTGCGAATGGCCTTTCTTTTTTAATTTTATGTTGAGTCTTCATCTTCTATCCTTATGCACCAAATAAGAGAGCATAGTTGTCATTCTGAGTATAATGTGCATAGTCCCAAAATTTATTATTCATTGATTCATGATTATGGTTTTGCTTGTTCTCAAATTATTTGTATCTAGTCACCCTTTGAACTTTGAAGGTATCCTATGCATTTATGTTTTGCTATTCCATGAAGGACAAGCTGAATACCACTTTGTTATGCTTTCTCTATGCTCAAAACAAACAAATAACTTTCAGTGCATTATTACTCATGATCTTTTGTTTGTGTTGCTTTTCATGTTGTAACATGGTTGCTAAGTTCTATTGTTAGAATTATATATTTTATGCCTATGTTTAGAGTACTTTGATCTCAGCTTGCAATGCTTTACATTAACTTGATCAAGATTGTGTTGGCTGCATGTCACCTCAAAAATTATTTTTGTTATCACTTACCTACTCGAGGACGAGCAGGAGTTAAGCTTGGGGATGCTGATATGTTGCAAACGTATCTATAATTTTTGATGCTCCATGCTTGTTTTACACCAATTACTTTATGTTTTGTTTACACTTCATGGCATTTTATGCATTTTCTGGAACTAACCTATTAACAAGATGCCATAGTGACAGTTCCTGTTTTCTGCTATTTTTCTATTCCAAATTTTTACCAAAGGAAATATTCTCGGAATTGGACGAAACAAAAGCCGAAGTCCCTATTTTTCTGACACGAAGACGGAGTCCAAAGGGGAGCCGGAGAAGAGCCAGGAGGTGACCACACCATAGGTTGGCATGGGCCCACCTCTGGCCGCGCCACCACATGGTGTGGGCCCCTCGAGCGCCCACCGGCATTGCCCTTCCACCTTGTTGCCTGTCAAAACCCACCGGCGAGCAGCGACGAGCAACACGAAGAGCCGGGAGGCTCCCAGGACTGCTGGTGGGCCCTGGTCCCTCGGTCAACGGCCCGCAAAACTCCGGCACACGTCCTGGTTGATGCGAGGGCGTGCCACCTGATCTATACCTGATCAGGAAGGTGATGGTTTGCTTCGACTAGTTTCCTGCATGGCAGACACGCAAACATTAAATACGAGCCTCGATCGGCTCTCAGGTTTCCCTGCAAATCGGCTCATGTAGCCGATTGTCCCATGGATCTGCATTGGATCTACGATAACATGGGGTTTTGCTTTATCAATACAAGTCAAATCGATCTACGACAGTTTAACGCTCTCACCACATAACTGGAACATCCCACGCGTAATTGAGCCTGGTAGATACGAAAGATAACCGAAAACTAACCCTAGAGGAGGCCAAAAAACCAACGTAGAGTCAATTCCCGGAACAACTCCTCTCGAATTGGCAAACCGTATCCTTACGTACTACTGGATCGTTCAACCCGTTTGTGAGGCCTAACCATGCGGATATTAAACTAATCCTTGGAGAACAAGGAACAACTATGACAGATTGAATCGACTGAATAAAGATCAAGCAAGATGCTGCCCTTACACCCAAAATAGGTGCAAAGGCAGCGAGATCTCTAAGGGCAGCATGACTAAACAAACATAAGCGAAAAGCACCGATGCTTGCCCAAATAGATCTATGATAACAGTATTACTCGCCATCAACAAGGCTTCAGTACGAGCAACACCAAATAACACATAAGCAGATGCTGCCTAGATCGCGAGATGCGATCTAGGCAGCACGACGCTTACCTGAAAGAAACCCTCGAAACAAGGGGTGGCGATGCGCCGAGATTGTGTTTGTTGTGAACGTGGTCGTCCTCCTTTCTCAATAACCCTAAGTACATATTTATAGTCCGGAGACTTTCTATCTTTGGAATAAACCTAAACGTACTCTATCTCTTGTTTAAACCGAAACGAACTCTATCATAATATACAGATACACGGGCAATTAGCCCAAATCCACGCGCAAGGCCGATCCAGCCTCCAAGCCCATCTTGATTACGGCCCATCTCTCATTTGGCCAAAATGTGGCGATAACACATGCCCCCCTGGTTTTGGCAATAATAATTCCAAAACCACTCTGTTTTTCCTTCATCGGGTCACGCGTTGCAGAGCAGAACCGTCATATCGCCTCCTCATCATGATGCCTCGCCTTCTCAACTTCTCCGCAGTACACGATTTGACAACTCTGGCACCACATCCTTGAAAACCGCTATGGCATTGAACCATCTGCCACTATTCCCCTTATTTAAATCCATCCGGACCATTTGCATCCTCATTCTTCCCCAATAGCCAAAAAACCCTCTTCCTCCGCCATGGACTCCTCTTCTTCCTCCAACACATCCGGCCTTTCCTACCAATCATCCGACTCCGTCAACCGGGAGCCGACGCCGGAGCACCCGCCGATGGCGGCGTACGAAGCTCTCGCCCCACAATGGTGGGATGAGAGAGACTGGGACTTCGCCGCCCAGTCAGAGGACGACGAGTCCATGACCGACGGCGAGGAAGACCTCCAACTCCTCGTCGACGGGGAACTGGAGGCGGAGAGCGCCGACGACGCCGTGTCCTGGGGCGAGGACATCGGCTCCTCCGATGAGGAAGAAGAAGCAGAGGAGGACACCTCCTCCGACGAGTACCCTCCGGCGAAGCGCTTCCGCGCCGGATCCAGCGAGGACACCGACGACGACAACGAGGACGAGGAAGCCCCCGCTGCCAACTTTAGCAGCAGCGGTGAGGACTACGCCGGCAGCAGCGCCGATGACAGCGAAGACGGCGGTGGCAATGGCAACGGCGACGACGACGACGCCGCCTTTTAGATTAGGAAGTAGTAGTACTAGAAGTAGACCTCTATTTTGTAAGCAATCGGCTTCATTGTAAATAACCGTCTTTGGAATCAACAAAGATTGCTTTTCCCAATTCGATTTTGCCGATAGTCAAATAGGTCAACGCTCCAAAAGCCGATAGTAACGAATCGGCTTTCACCATACCACGCTTGATACGGTCAACCAAGTCAAAGCCCAAAGAGCCGATGGCCATACATCGGCTTTTCCCACAAACGTTGGCAAGGTCAAATTCGGTCGCTTATTAAGACAAGTCTGAGCGGTCACTTTCCAATTTCAACGGTAACCTGCAACCATCTTCAAAAAGGCTAACTCAGATCTCCAATTGCCTCGTTGAACAAGTCTGGCTCACGGCGACACGAACCCTAGATTCCCCACCGCATAGATCCATCTCCATCAGCAAAGTAAATGGCGGAATCGTCCAGCACCAACACAGCGGTCTCCGGTCTGAAGGTAATCCTTAACTGTCCCTCGCAATCCGAGCACGGTGCTAGAATTAATAGCAAACACCTGAATTAATGCTTTATCCCACCATTGAAATTTTAGGTTTCAGACATTCTGCTACCGCATCCTTCTCTCCCAAATTCTCTCTGCCTTGGCCCTCGTACAGAATCTAGTCCTGCCCATCTGATCTCTTGCGAGGCAAACAGAATCCCCTTCGCAAGCCAAAACTTAAATTTGGATTCTTGGGCCGACTGCTTACGAGCCTGGCCTAATCCTCCCGAATATTGGGTTTCTTGGTACAGTAGGGTAGCCAAAACTTACCAATCCCAATGGGAAACCACGGGAATAGCCGATGCCTTGTCTTTGTCATTGTCTCCCCTTGAGAAGCATGAAAATCTTCTAAAAACCATCGGCTATTTCTGGTCTGATGCTCTGAACTGCTTCATGTTCGGCCATGGCCCCATGACACCAACTCTGCTAGACGTGGTGATGATTACTGGTCTGGACGTCACATCACCCAGCCCCTCTGCTTTTATGCTGCCAAAAGTCCCCTTCAAGCTTTCTTCCAAAACAGATTGCACAAACTGGGGTGCTTATCTTCGAAGCCACATGAAAACTAAGGGCCCTGTCATAGAGAAGGAACACACGGCCTTCCTCAATTTCTGGCTGGAACATTTCATATTCTGTGGCCCTTCCCTTGCTCCAACCAAGAATTATCTTCCCTTGGCCTACGAACTTGCCAGAGGCACTCAACTTGGCATCGGCAAACTGTTCCTTGGAGAAGTCTATCGATATCTCCAGTTGATGTCTGTCAAACTATTCTCCCACATAGCAGTCAAAACAGGAGGTCCTTGGTGGTTTATTCAACTATGGGCTCAGCTGTACTTTCAAAACCATATCCCAAACTTCCCCCTTTTGGCAAGTTGCACCTTTCCAGACGTCAAAGGGAAGCAGATCCGATGCACCAGCTATGGCCAAGCTCTGTATAGCCTACCAGGTAGTAAACTGATCCCTCAGGAAGCATCCAAGTGGTTCAGCATTTTCTTCCAAGGCCTGGACAATCCTATCTTCTTTCCTTACACGGAGGAATCGGAAAATTTTGAAAATCCAATCTCCTTCAGGCTAGACAACTTTGCCGATGACACTAGCACTCGGCAACTATTTTCCACCGTGATCCGTCCCTGCTTCCTCCCAGTTGGCATGAGCACATCCAACAGAATAATCAAGCCTGGATACGAGTTCTACCAGCCGGTCGTAGCAGCTCGGCAATTTGGCCTTGGGCAAGTACCTCCCCATTTCTTTCTCCACCACCTCACAGAGAGCAGAGCTGACCTGCCCGATTCTCTCATCAGTCAGAGGTGTTATTCCTTCTTCGATGCTCTGACCATCCCAATTCCTAACAACCTCACTTTCGCTTCATCAACCGATGGTTTTGAGGACTGGTGGTCGATGTGGAAGACTCATGCCTTCAGAAGAGCTCTGGGACCATTGCTGGAACAGCTCGATGCTGAATATGACATCCCCGTAGAACAGGTACTGCTACTTGTAAATTTTCTTGATGCAGCTCACGACGATGCTTTTAATATCCTGCTCTGTCTTCTTGCAGCGACAAGATGGTCCAGAACCTACCAACGAGGATGGCTCCCCCTTCGAATTCCTCCCACCAGCTCCTGTGGTCCTTTTCTGCAAAAACTCGCCACCTTTGAAACAGGTCGTGATGCAGAACCAGCCGATATCACCAAAATCGGCTTCCAAGAGCCAAGCAACTTCCGGGTCAGCTGCCCCCCGAGTTCCAACTAAAACAAGAACGGCGGTGAGGAAGATAGTGGCCAAGAAAACTTCGAGGCGCCGGAGCCCTTCTCCAGAGAGCTCGCACGTACGCTGATTCATGCCTTGGTTGATCTCATTTATCTTTGTAAACATGCTCGTGCTTACCAACTCTCCCTTTCTTACAGGTCTCCATCGAAGACACCTCCAGCGAGGAAACACCATCCAACCGAGGAGATTCAAGCTCAGCAGACTCTGAGAGAACCACCACACCGAGCCAGCCAGATGTGCCACCATCGACTTCCAGGAAAAGGCCTGTTCCTGAACCTGTTGCCCCCCGAGCGTCAGTCGAGGCGGGGCAAGCTGTGAGCCCCAAGAGGGCTCGCAAGGGACTGCAAACTTCTTCTCCGAGCCAGGAGGCTTCGCAAGTAATTATCCTCCATACTCTCACCACTCCTTTTTATGCCGATTCATTGCTATTCACATCGGCTAAGCACCTTTCATGCAGACGAAGGACACTCCTAGTGGGAAAGTCGGGGAAGTGTCGATGCCTTCCGCAAGCCTGGATCTAGTAATCCCTGAAGGTATAGATAAAACGGTTGCCAATCTGGCCAAGCCATCAGCAACAACACACGAGCCGATTGTCTCGCCGTCGGCTTTCCCCCTGATCTCAGGAGAGGTATGCTCGCTTCTTTCGACTCATCCTTCCCTGTTTGATGCATACTGACGCCACTTCTGCCTGCCAGGGTTGTGATATCTCAGGCTTGCTGACGTTCGACCCTGAATCCATCGAACCAGCTCCCTCTGTCGCCAACGATGAACCACGAGCAAGCGCTGTTCTACCTCAATTCCAGCGTCTCAAAGCCTTGCTATCCTCCCCAATCGAGAAGTTGGTCGAGGGTTCTGAAGAGGTGAAGAGTGTTCTTGACGAAATCAAGGACCAACTCCCGGTAGCATTGCAGGTGAAGCTTTGGCCAGTTGTGACTCTGTCTTTCTACGGGTCAAGGGTGAAATTGGCTCATGAGAGGATCAATCTACGCCACGCCCAACTCCCACTGAAGGCCGATATTACAGCCAAATGCCAGCGGCTCAATGAGAAAAAGGCGTCTTTGGATGCCAAAACTGACACCTCTGTCAGCGCCGCCGAGCTTGCATCCTTAAAAAAGGAACTGGAAGATCTCGAAGAGAAGGTCCGGGCGACTAAAAAGCTCATTCATGACAAGGAAGCATTCATCGCCCGCTCCCATGACAAAGCAGAGGGCCTCAAAGCTCAACTGAAGACTGATCTGGCAGAAATACGTGCCCTGAGCAAGCAGCTAGTGACGGGCAAGGACGATGATGACGAAGCCGAGATCGCCGAGGTGGATCGTGTCCGTGCTGACGCCCTCCATGCCTTCGAGGCATTCCTTCAGTAGCTTATTCATGTAACCTGACACCTGCTCGTAACAGTCTGAACCTCGAGAGTCGATGGCTGTGCACTGTTTTTTTTTGTTTTGTTTTATTTGGCCGATTTCATGTATCGGCCCCCATGTTTCACTGGATATATTTTTTCTACCGGCCGATTTCATGTATCGGCCCCCATATTTTTTTTTACTAGCCGATTTCGTGTATCGGCCCTCATATTTCACTGTCCATCATCCCACATGCTTGGGAAATATTTCTTGAGATGCTGACCGTTGACAGCCACTGGGAATTTCACACCGTCCAGCTCCTCAAGCATGTACGCGTTGCCCCTTAAAACTTGGTCGACCCTGTATGGCCCGTGCCAATTCGGAGACCATTTACCGTATGCTGCATCCTTAGTACCCAATGGCAATACAGCTTCCCATACCAGATCCCCAACGTGGAACTCCTTTGGTCTCACCTTCTTATTATATGCACGAGCTACCTTGGCTTTGTTCTCTTTAATCTTCTCAAGCGACCACAGCCTAAGTTCAGTTAAATCCTCAACACTGTCACTCATCAGGGCTGCATATTCTTCAGTTGTTAGATCGTTCTGAAAAGTGACACGTCTCGATCCAGCCGTAATCTCCCAAGGCAATACGGCTTCTTGTCCATAGACTAGATGGTATGGCGAGGTTTTTATCGCTCCATGACATGACATGCGATAAGCCCACAAAGCTTCTGACAAAACCTCGTGCCAACGCCTAGGGTGCTCGTCGATTTTTCTCTTGATCAGCTTGATAAGGCTCTGATTGGATGCTTCAGCTTGCCCATTTGCTTGAGCATAATATGGAGATGATCGGATCAGCTTAATTCCCGCGTCCTCGCAGAACTCTCTAAACTCGTGAGAAATGAAGACCGAACCTCCATCGGTCGTGATAGTTTGGGGAATCCCGAATCTATGAATGACATGTTCTTTCACGAAATTGATAACATCCTTCGAGTTTACTGACTTCATAGGGACGGCTTCCACCCATTTAGTGAAATAATCCGTAATGGCCAAAATCCACATGTGGCCTTTGCTTGATGGAGGATTGATCTTGCCAATCATATCCATGCCCCAACCTCGGAATGGCCAAGGCTTGATGATGGGGTTCATCGCTGATGCAGGTACCATCTGAATCTTCCCGAATTTCTGACATGCTTGACACCCTTTATAGTACTTAAAACAGTCCTCAAGCATGGTGGGCCAATAAAACCCTGATCGCCTGATCAACCATTTCATCTTGTGAGCCGATTGGTGAGTTCCACAGGCGCCTTCGTGTACCTCGTGTAGAAGCCGATTTGCCTCGGCTGGCCCCAGACATTTGAGCAGTAACCCTTCCAACGTCCTGTAGAACATGTCATCCCGAATAAGCACATACTTCATGGCCTTGTACCTTATCCGTTTAGGTGCCCCCCGAGCCGAATCTTTCAAGTAATTGAAGATATCGGCTCTCCAGTCGTCCGCTTCCAGGAACTGTACCTGAACATCAGTTCCATCTGCTATGTCCTTGTAGCCTGAAGCCATCTGTGCAAGATCATTCGCTTCAGTATTCTGCGACCGCGGGATCCAGTTAAAGTTTAGATACCTGAACTATGCCATCAGCTCACGGCATTGCAACCATAATGGGAAGAGTGACTCGCTCTCACACTTGTATTCGTCCGTGAGTTGGGAAATCACCAATTTGGAGTCTCCAAAAAATTCCACTGCTTCTGCTCCGGCTTCAATGAGCAACTCCATTCCCTTGCGTATTGCCTCATACTCAGCGACATTGTTGGTGCAAGGGGTAGATAGCCTGATGGAGAAGGAATATGTTGCCCCCCGGGGCGACACGAGTAGAATGCCGATGCCGCAACCATCATCACAAGCCGATCCATCGAAAAACATAGCCCATGCACGTACAGACAGTGCTGCTATATCAGTGTTGATCCGTTCAGCAATAAGATCGGCCAACGCCTGTCCCTTAACCGCTTTGGCGGGTTGATACCGGATATCAAATTCCGATAGTGCAAACATCCATTTGCCGAGTCGGCCTTTCAACACAGGAGCCGACAGCATATGTTTTATGACATCTGATTTGCATATGATGATAATCTCTGCTGACAGCAAGATGTGTCGTAGCTTGGTGCAGGTGAAAAATAGGCAGAGGCATAACTTCTCGATCTCAGGATATCTCGTCTCTGCATCCAGCATCCTTCTGCTGATGTAAAACACAACTCGCTCCAGACCATCATAAACTTGCACCACCACCGAGGCGATGGACGTGTCAGCCACTGACAAGTAAATGTAGAACGGCCTATCCTGCTGCGGTGGAACCAACACTGGTGGCTTCGTTAGATATTCTTTGATCTCGTCGAAGGCTCGTTGTTGTTCTATCCCCCAGCGGAACTCCTCATCAGATTTAATTTTCACCAGTCCCATGAACGGCTCTATTCTTCCTGACAGATTGGAGATGAACCTTCTGACGAAGTTGATCTTGCCTATGAGACACTGCAGTTCTTTCTTCGTGGTGGGTGGCTTCATCGTTCGCACTGCCTCCTGACTTTTCAGGCCGATCTCGATTCCGCGTTCATGGACCAAGAAACCCAAGAACTGACCGGCCGTCACACCGAAGGCACACTTCTTTGGATTCATCCGTAGTCCGAATTTTCTGGTTCGGTCCAGGACGCGTCGCAGATCGTCCAAGTGTCCTTGTACTGAAGCAGACTTGACTACCACGTCATCGATATAAATCTCCACCAGCTTGCCGATCAGATCATGGAAAATGTAATTCATGGCTCTTTGGTATGTGGCGCCGGCATTCTTCAGTCCAAATGTCATGACTACATATTCAAACAACCCCACCGAACCTGGGACTCTGAATGCAGTCTTGTGTATATCTTCTGGAGCCATAAAAATTTGATTGTAACCGGCATTGCCATCCATAAAGCTCAAGACCTTATGACCAGCAGCTGCGTTGATCAATGTCTCTGCTACTGGCATCGGATATTCATCCTTTGGAGTGGCTCTATTGAGATCCCGAAAATCTATGGCAACACGCCATCGGCCATCCTTTTTCTCTACAGGTACGATACTAGAAATCCACTCAGCATACCTGCATGGCCTGATGAACCCAGCTTTCAACATTTTCTCGATCTCTTTCTTGACTTCCTCTAAAATTTCGGCCTTCATCTGTCGTGCCCGCTGCTGGAATGGCCGAAACCCTTTTTTAAGCGGGAGCCGATGCTCAATGATGCTCCTGTCTAACCCGGGCATCTCCGTATAGTCCCAGGCAAAGCAATCTGGATATTCTTTAAGCAAAGCTATCATCGGACCCCGCAGATTCGGATCTAACTTTTTGCTGATAAATGTCGGTCGTGGCTTATCCCTAGGACCGATGTCAATCTCTTCGAGCTCATCAGCGGATGTAAACCCATACCCCAGCTTTCCGTCACCTGCCAAATTAATGCTGAACACAGGCCAACAGTTTGGTGAGGATAACAAAGATGATTTGGGCCGATTGCCGGAATCAGCCCCCTTTTTGATTGCATTTCTCAAGGAAGGTTTACAACTTATTTGTGCTCTACAATGGTAGGGAATCTCCCTACTACGACTACATGACATGCTTGTCGTAAGATCACTGCTTTTTATTTTTTGTGGCCGATCGCAGGGATCGGCCTTACCACGCACAATCGTGGGCTTTGCTATTCTGTCAGGCCAGTGGATAAGACCAGCCTCACCCCGTTTTTTGTAGCCTCGATGCGCTCACAGCCGTCTAGACTGACTCCAGAGATCGGCTCTTGGTCTTCTGCGTCCCAAATGTTCATGCCAGCTATTGAGATCTTGATCGAATCATCTGCATGAATGACCTCCACTTCATCTCCATCCCACTGTATCAGGCATTGGTGCATCGTGGATGGAATGCAGCAGTTAGCGTGAATCCAATCCCTTCCCAGCAAGACGGCGTAGGTGCTTTTGCTGTCAACAATGAAGAACGACGTAGGGATGGTTTTTCTACCCACGGTCAGATCCACGTTCAGAACGCCTTGCGTTTCTGAAGCTTGGCCGTTGAAGTCGCTGAGCGTGACGTTGGTTTTGATCAGATCTGCAGTGGAGTGTCCCAAACGCCGCAGCATGGAGTATGGCATTATATTGACTGCCGCTCCGGTGTCAACCAACATCTTGCGGACAGGCTGCCCATAACCTCTCAGGTACAGGGCTTTCAGATGTTTGTAGCCCTTCTCCCGTGGCTTTTCAAAGATGACCGGCCGTGGGCCGCAGTCAAACTGTGCCACTGGTAGTTCTTCGGTTCTTGGAGCGCAAAACTCTGACGGAAGCATGAACACCATGTTTGTGTCAGCCGATGTCTTCGCATCGGCTTTTACTAGTTTGGGGCGCCACTCTTTCCTTTTTGGACGGGCCTCCGTCTCCAAGGTTTGCTGAATTTTTACGGCCAAATCAGGCCGGGCTTTCCTTAAAGTGTGGAGGTACTGCGCTTCGGCTTCCTCCAAGCTACGTAGCCGCTGAACTCTACGCTTTTGGGAGTGCCTGAGTCCATCGGGACACCACCTTGGCCGGTGATATCTGTCTTCTTCTTCATCCTCTGACTCCTCGAGATCTTTTGCTCGAGATGACTCCCCTTGCCCGTTCTGAGGCCGGAGAGGCCCTAGACGCTTGAACACTGAAACTGGACCTGTGTCATCCTTCTGTTGTCCACATTCCGGGCAGTTGTCGACTGTAGGCAATCGGCTCATTCCCGCATCCCAACAGTACTTGAAGAAAGGACAATCCCAATGTTTATCCACGCCTTCCTTTTCCTTTGACCTTCCCCTAGCGCGGTGCTCATATTCTTCATCATCTCTATCATGCCGACGGTATCTCCCATCGTATGCGTCGGTCCAACGATCTCCTTCATCATCTCTGTCGTACTGCCGACGTCGGTCATACTGACGCTCATACTTGTTAAGGAGATGCGTGGAGTGTGGTTTCTGATATCGCACGCTTCTCACTTGTTCCTCGGTGATATACCGCCTATCGTCATAACGGGGCCGGTCGCGTGGATCGGCCTCTTCCTTTCCTTTGCCCCGGGAGTGGCCGCTTTCCTCCTTATACTTGCCATGGTGGTACACAGGCCCTGCCATGTTAATATCGAACGAGAAATCTAGCCGACGCCTCGTGGAGTGGCTGTGCTCTACCATGTTGATGCCAGGAAACGGGTTTGTGTCCACTTTCATGGCGAACTGCCCAAGGATCAGACGGCCCTGTTCTATCGCCGTTTGGATCTGCCGACGTAGCTCTTTGCAATCATTGGTGGTGTGGGTGAACGAGTGATGCCACTTGCAGTATGATCTCCCGTTCATCTCTTGCGCCGTAGGGATTTTATGGCCTTCGGGTAACTTCAGCTGCTTTTCCTTCAGCAGTAAATCGAATATCTGCTCAGCTTTGCTTACATCGAAGTCGAACCCTTTTGCAGGCCCTTGCTGTTTCACCCATTTGCAGGACACAGGATCTGCCCCCCGAGCCCATTCAGCCACGGCTATCTCCTGGTCTTCTACAAGATCCTCTTCTTCTGCATCGACCAGGCTTATCGGACGTTTGAACTTGTCTTGGTACAACTCAGGGTGGCGCTGTTCATACATTGTCAGTTTCTGGACCATGTGCGCCAATGAACTGTATTCTACTTGGAAAGCCAGATCCTTGATCGGTGCTAAGAGACCCAACACGGCCAGCTCGACTGCTTCTTTCTCAGTTAAACGAGCCGAATAACATCGGTTCTTGACAGTCCTGAAACGCTGAATATATTCGGCTACCGTTTCTCCCCGCTTCTGCCGCACCTGCGCCAGATCGGCAATGCCAGCCTCAGTAGCTTCTGAATGATACTGAATATGGAACTGTTCTTCCAGCTGCTTCCAGGTCCGGATCGAATCTGGTGGCAACGAGGTGTACCACCCAAAAGCTGGTCCTGTCAGAGATTGCGCAAAGAACCTTACGCGTAACTGATCCGATGCTGAAATCATGCCTAACTGTGCCAAATATCGGCTCACGTGCTCGATCGAGCTAGACCCTTCTGAACCATTAAATTTTGAGAACTCAGGGAGCCGATACTTGGGTGGAAGCGGAATCAGATCATACTCGTTGGGGTACGGCTTGGAATAGCCGATTGTTCTTCTCTTCGGCACGAAGCCGAACTGGACTCTCAAGATGGTACTGATTTGCTCCACCGTTTGAGCTGCAGGGGCTAAAATCTCCTGACTCGTTCCGGTGGCATACTTAGCTAGCCACGCCTGTTTATCAGCGTCCATCCCGGACGTCCCTGCTCCCGAAATCCCTACTCCAGAAACACCTGCCCCAGAAATCCCTGCGGTTGCAATCTGGTTCGTGCGCGTCAGGCTGTTGCAGTCCGGCACGTATGTGCACACATATCCATGTGGGACTTCCTTAGGTGGTTCAAACAGGAATTGGTAATCACCAGGATCACCTCCAATCTTGTAGACGACGTACGCAGGTGACCCCGGTGGCTCCGGAGCCGCAAGGGTGAATGGTAGCTGTGGCCTGGACTGGAGCGGTCTTTCTCCCTGGTGAGTCCCTAGGGTAGGCCCCGACGGAGAGTACTGATGTTTCATGATCTCCTGAACCACGCGAACCGCGACGCGCTCGAAAGCGTTCACCAGACTCTCAGAATGGCGGTGAAGAGAATGAGCCACCATGTAATTGACTTCCTGTCGCAGAGCTCTGGTGCGATCCTCTGAAGGAACAGACAGATCCACCTCATCGAGAGCGCCTTCGGGTGAGAACCCTTTCCACCTGATGCCATGCTTACGGGTCCTCTCAAAAGAGCCGATGAGATCGGCTTCGAAGAGAGCTTTGATATCATCATACCTCTTCTTGTGCTCATCAGACAGATCGTCGTACGTGACTGGTCTGTCCCCCATCGCAGCGTCAGATGTTGATGCAGATGTTGTTGAAGGTCCCACTGGGCGTGCCAGAATGTGTTGCCTGTCAAAACCCACCGGCGAGCAGCGACGAGCAACACGAAGAGCCGGGAGGCTCCCAGGACTGCTGGTGGGCCCTGGTCCCTCGGTCAACGGCCCGCAAAACTCCGGCACACGTCCTGGTTGATGCGAGGGCGTGCCACCTGATCTATACCTGATCAGGAAGGTGATGGTTTGCTTCGACTAGTTTCCTACATGGCAGACACGCAAACATTAAATACGAGCCTCGATCGGCTCTCAGGTTTCCCTGCAAATCGGCTCATGTAGCCGATTGTCCCATGGATCTGCATTGGATCTACGATAACATGGGGTTTTGCTTTATCAATACAAGTCAAATCGATCTACGACAGTTTAACGCTCTCACCACGTAACTGGAACATCCCACGCGTAATTGAGCCTGGTAGATACGAAAGATAACGGAAAACTAACCCTAGAGGAGGCCAAAAAACCAACGTAGAGTCAATTCCCGGAACAACTCCTCTCGAATTGGCAAACCGTATCCTTACGTACTACTGGATCGTTCAACCCGTTTGTGAGGCCTAACCATGCGGATATTAAACTAATCCTTGGAGAACAAGGAACAACTATGACAGATTGAATCGACTGAATAAAGATCAAGCAAGATGCTGCCCTTACACCCAAAATAGGTGCAAAGGCAGCGAGATCTCTAAGGGCAGCATGACTAAACAAACATAAGCGAAAAGCACCGATGCTTGCCCAAATAGATCTATGATAACAGTATTACTCGCCATCAACAAGGCTTCAGTACGAGCAACACCAAATAACACATAAGCAGATGCTGCCTAGATCGCGAGATGCGATCTAGGCAGCACGACGCTTACCTGAAAGAAACCCTCGAAACAAGGGGTGGCGATGCGCCGAGATTGTGTTTGTTGTGAACGTGGTCGTCCTCCTTTCTCAATAACCCTAAGTACATATTTATAGTCCGGAGACTTTCTATCTTTGGAATAAACCTAAACGTACTCTATCTCTTGTTTAAACCGAAACGAACTCTATCATAATATACAGATACACGGGCAATTAGCCCAAATCCACGCGCAAGGCCGATCCAGCCTCCAAGCCCATCTTGATTACGGCCCATCTCTCATTTGGCCAAAATGTGGCGATAACACACCTATAAATTACCCCCATACAAAATCCCTAATAGAATCAGCCTCGATCCATGAAAAGTTCCATAGTGCCGCTGCCATCGAAGACGAGTTTTGGGAGACATAAGTCTCTATTTGGGCACCCTGCCGGGACGGGGAATTGCCCCTAGAGCCATCTCCAACGACTCCACCACCATCTTCATCGCCGTCGCTGACTCCCATGATGAGGAAGGAGTAGTTCTCCCCCGAGGATGAGGGCTCTAGCGGTAGCTATGTGGTTTATCTCTCTCTCCCATGGTGTGATCTTTATGTGATCATGATCTTTGTAATCTAGTTGAATAAGTAGATGCTACTCTTCATCTATTATGCTACTCAAGTGCTTTTATTAATGTAATCTCCGGAGACACCTTGTCCCATGATGTGAAGTTGATAGTGTGCGCATCGTGTGTGGCTCTTAGGCTAAAGATTACGGTAATACTTATCATGAGTTATAATTTGAGTTGGATGTCTCTATGAAATTGTGGTGTTTGTCTGGAACCATCTAGGGCGCTCAAGGTGACAGTGCGGTGTTAACTAGATGGGGAATGCGAACTTTAAGGAGTGCTTTTATAGCCCTACGCGGTGAATTGGTGTTCGTTATCCAACCGGAGAGTAGTTCAGGGTAGCATAGTGAAGAAAGATATTTATGTGTTCAATTATGATATCATTGTTGAGAGTGTCCACTAGTGAAAGTATGATCCCTAGGCCTTGTTTCTAAGCATTGAAACACCGTTTACAACGAGTTCTGCTGCATGTTTGCTTGCTGCCATTTTTATTTCAGATTGCAATTACCACTTATAATGATCCATATTACTTGTATTTCACTATCTCTTCGCCGAACTAGTGCACCTATACACCTGACAAGTGTATTGGGTGTGTTGGGGACACAAGAGACTTCTTGTATCTTAATTGCAGGGTTGCTTGAGAGGGATATCTTTGACCGCTACCTCCTTGAGTTTGATAAACCTTGGGTGATTCACTTAAGGGAAACTTGCTGCCGTTCTACAAACCTCTGCACTTGGAGGCCCAACACTATCTACAAGAATAAAAGCATGCGTAGACATCACTGTGCCTGTGCTGCCATCAGCTGTTCAGTCTTAGTTGGTTGACGATGGGGTGGCATCTGCGGTTCAGCACAGGTAAGTTTAGATAGAGAGATCTACGGAAACAAAATCTACCCATGCAACATGATCATACAAATAGCAATCAGCAAACAACAATCATCAAACAACAGCCATGAAAATTAGCACATACACAATATAGCTTCAAAATATAGTTCCAGGGGTGTATATTTAGTGGTTAATATCCACAAAACAGTTTAGAATAGTAGGTAATACGTTTGGGATTGAAAATTCAGTTTATAGTACAAAACAGGAAATCTGACTAAAAACTACTGCAGTAGAAACGTATTTTTGTGGGCGAAAAAACTCACCAAAAATTTATGCCAATTTTTTTGCATGTAGTAGATATAATTTAGCACCAGATCCTAAATTATGAGATCAATATAAGTTACTAGTAAAATATGAAAAATCGTGCAGTAAACAAAGTATTGCAAAAACTGCATAATCGCATAACATAAATTTTAACCAAAATCTTCCATTAAATTGAGATAAATTGTCACAAATTAACCTGGAAATTTAGAGCTTCGAAAATAACAGTACCACAATAATATAGTTGACATATCCCAAGTTTGATATAGCCAACACACTAAATGATTACAATAGCGACATATAAAATGGTGGGCAACTAATCTATCTTCTTGAACAGCTTGCAATAGGTTGATGATGTCATGCGCTTGCGCTTACTGCCATGGTTGCTGTATGATGGAGGTGTGTACTCCTCCCTTGAGTCTTCATCACTTGAGACCTCAAAGACTCTCTCCTCGGGCTCTTCCTCCTCACTTTCCTCAGCAATGGCAGCGGCTTCATCTCCACCTTCGTCATCATCATCACCATCATCATCGTCATCTGCGTCTTCTTCATCATCTTCATCTCCTTAATCATCATCATCTTGATCATCATTGGGGGGTGGGTTGAGTTGGGCTTGGAGGACAGCAATTTGAGCAGCCATCTCAACAATAGTTTGATCTCTGGACGCAATAGTTTGGTCTCTAGCGGCAATGGCTTGTTCTCCAGCAGCAATAATTCCATCTCTAGCAGCAATACTTTCATATCTAGCAGCAATGATTTCATTTCTTTCAGCAATTTGAGCACCCATGTCCAATGGTCTGTTCCCGATTAGCAATAGTTTGCCCCATTGTCTCCACAAGGGTGTGCTGAGTCTCCATCTCTAGTCCCTGCATTTGTACCACTGCCTTGGCTTGTTCGCCTCCATCCATCTCCATCTTTAATAGCTTTCCCATGTGGACGGAGTGAATTTCCATGTCTTCAATGTGTTTATCAAAGAAGTTCATCCCATTCTTGTTTCCAGGAGTGTATATAGCTTCTCCATTTCCATCACGTCTCCGAAACTCACGGAAGATAGAATTCTAAGGTAGCCGATGGTGATGGAGTTCAGACAGACGAGACAATGCATCATGCATGGAAATGTCTAGTCCCATCTCCCATGAACTATGGTGTCTCACGTAGTCCAGGCCTGGAATGCTTGGAGCTATGGGGTCTCTAGGAGTAATGGTTTGGATCTCCCAGCGGGTGACTCCTGGTATGTAGGAGGGTAACTTCCTCCCCTTGAACATAGGCATAGGCATTTTCAGCGATCTTGCAAGCTCGCCCAGTTGCCTCCCAAAAAGTCTTGAGGAGTTGAGTCCAACATATTCCACCTTGGTATATTCTCCCATCTATGAATAAGAGGAAAGTGTGAGAATTGATCATGATGAGAATACAAGAATGAAAGTGCAAGAAGTAGAGACAAAATTTAAAATAGGCAATTTTAAATCCTATGGGCTTCCTATCATCTAGCCATTTTCCTAAGGTCACGAACCTACAGCCAACACATAGGCTCTGGTACCATATGTGATGATCCAACCCGTTAAAATGGATTGAATCCTGTGCTTACAAGTGCTAGTCCCAGGATCAATAGCTAGCACACACAGTCGATGTATAAAAGAGTACCAATGCGTCAAATTTATTACAACGTATGATACAAGAGTATAATTATTACAATAGGCTTAACATTGAGCGCTAGCTCTCAAATAAATAGTTCAACATAGTAGAAAATAAAATAAAGGTCCACTACTCCACATGCACTGTTGGGTGGAGACTCACGACCTAAAGGAAATAAATCAATCATCCTCAAAATAATAACTTGCAACATAAAAAGGTTGCAGCCACAAGTGGTCAATACATTTGGAATTGTATTTGCAAGATGTACTTTTGGTGGATATAAATGGAGACCTATCATACATGCTTATTTGGCTGGTGGAGTTCAGGCTCTTTTTCATAAAGCGATACATTTTCTCCTACTTTTCAGATCACTTTTATTACTTCAAAATAGCTAAGGACACATTGATTCACTCAAGTGCTCCTATTAAATTCTAAGGACACATTGATTCACTCAAGTGCTCCTAACCCATTTGTTCACCCATCATGTTTTATTAACGAAATTAGAATGATGAGATCCTTCAACTACTTCATGGAAAGTTGCTCGAATTGTCCATAACTGGGGACAAGATTAAGTAATTACTTTTTACACACTATAGAGGTTAGTACACTTTCACCACATGCTCGGTCGATGACCAAGCCGAGACCTTTGGGAAACAAAACAATGAACCTAGCCCCGGATCCATACCACCTATCTTAGTTACATCTGCTGGTCACGGTAGGTCATGGTTTCATAACTTAATCAGTGAAGCCAGAGCCCACTGACATGTGGCTATACTCGGAAGCTAGTAAACATGAACGTCTATCAATCTCTTTTAAGTCTGGGTGTCATTCCCCACCATAAAACCACTCGATGACCCAATCAAAGTCATTCCACCCAGTTGATTCATTGATTATGTGGTTTCTATTTCAACAAACATAACTTTCAGTACTCATATCATATCATGAAACCACCCAAACAACTATTAGCATGGCTAAGCAATTCTACAATACGATGACTATCAAGGAATCAACTAGGAATTCTACGGCTCATCCATTGGGTCTAAAACATAGCAATATATATACTTAAAACATTCCTACACATGCAAGCTACTGAAAATAAGTACATGCATAGTAAAAAGTAGGATATTTATGATGTGACAGTTGCCTTGGTTGTTGTTCTCGTTAAAGCACTCCTCACAATCACAAGGTTTGCAGTCGGGACAATCTATCGCGGTAAATCACTTTCCATTCAATATACAACAGTACAAAACAAAACAATGCAACATGCATGCATGACAGAAGTGAAAATAAACATTACAGCTTTTATAAATCATTTTTAATTGTTGAAAAGAGGTTTAAAATGCATTATAGCATTCGGTAAACTTTTTGTACAAAAAAGTTTATAAAAATTATGAAACATGTGTCTCTGGATATACAATACCAACAATCTTCATTTGCAACTAGAAACAAGTGAAAATAATTTACAGAACTTGAAAAACATAAAAAAATACTAAAAAGAAACATGCAGAAAATGACATACTGTCAGTTTCGTAAAAAGTGAAAATAACAGGTTTGCTGTGTTCTTCTCATTTTTATCTTTCCAACGGTATATTATTCGCTAAATTTGGGCTTGCAGAACAAAAGTTATGAATTTTAAAAGTTTCTAACATTTTCTGAAATTTCTGACGAAAATCTTATTTAGTGGGGAATATTCTGAGAATGTGCCATGGCACGTTGCGGCGTCTGGTTTACTGATACCCCTTGACGCAGATCGGCTTTATAAGCCATTGGATCGGACGTCGATCGGACGGCGGAGGTTTGTTCGCTGGGAGCTCACCGTGGCGCGGGTCTCCGGCGATGGCGGTGGCTCGGCGGGGTCCCTGGGTGGCGTTCTGGCGGTCTCCTTGGCCGGCGACGTGGGCAACAGGCGGCGGCGGTCTTCGGCGGTCATGCGGGCATCATTGGTGTCGTCTTCCGCTTCCTATAACGGCTGCAACGGGCGAATGGAGGCGGCGGCGTTCATCTTACTCCGGCTACAAATCCCGCCGGCTCCGTTGCTCTGTAGATGGGGGAAACTGGTCAGGGAGAGACGTACGATAAAGACATACTGATTGGAAAGAAAGAGAGGAGCTTAGGGTTCTGAAATGGCATTGACTTAACCCTCCCGAGCTTGGTAATGGCGACGGCGGTGCAGGAGATCGGTAAGAAATTCCGGCAGCCTGGCGGCGGAACTTTTAGGGTTTTGGGGGGAGAGGCGGTGGTTAGGGGTATTTATAGGCTAGGAACTCCATGGAAAAGGGCAAAAAAATCGTAAGAAAATCGGGTGGATTCGGGTCTAGTTCCAGAGTCGTATGCTTGCACCTGCTGGAGGTTGGGGCGACCTGACCGATGGGTCCCACGGTTGAAAAAAATGAAAAGAAAAGAAAAGGATAAAGAAAAGGGAGGCGCGGGCTGTGGGTGTAATGACCCGAAAAGTAGCAACGTTTTAGGACTCGATTGCAGTTAGTAAATTTGAATTGCATGCATTTGAAATTGTGGAAAAATTTAAAACTTTTGTTTTTAAAGATATGAGTGATTGGAATTGACCTCTAGTGTGGAATTTTGACTTAGGTCAACAATAGGAATTGATATTCAAAGTTCAAAATGAATTCATATTTTCAAATTTAGAAAATCAAATTTTAATTAAATTGAGTGGAATCTAAAAGATTCAATATCCATTGTTTGAATTATGTGAATTAACACTAACTCAAAGTTTATGATCTCAAAATGGAAGTTTGACTTATTCAAACTTGAGTTCATATTCAAAATAAATAAATCATTAATAAAATACATATAAATAAAATGTCACAAGATAGTGATAAAAATAACTTTATTTCATATATCAATATTATTACAATATCTGGTACAATGAATAAAGGAAAAATATTACATCTTGATCAAAACCTAATACAAGCTAAGAAAATAAAATAAAAGAAATTACAAAAACCCTAAACTACTTCTTCTTATCTTGATCTTCTTTAACCTGCACACAAAAAAATCAAGCAAAGGATCTTGATAGATCCAAATGTTGGATTTTCGTCCTTTTTATTTAGACTCCAAGTTTTAGTTTAGTAACTGGTCCTAAACCTTGTTTTGAGGCAAGGCAAAGGAATTGTCACAAATAGTTAAGCAAGGTGATAGAAATAGATAGCAAGCCAAACCAGAACACAAAGTGAACAGAGACCAAAATCAAGTGTAGTATCCAATAGATGGTCACAAAACCA